>PNEQ01000151.1:0-21299 GCA_003012365.1 Medauroidea extradentata
TTTATTCCAGTCTTGTTTTCAAAAGTCAAAGACTTAAAGTTTATTTCTAATTCATTCAATTTTGATCCAAGACCTCTAATGTTTTGATGAAATACTGAGAGATATATGTTGGTGTCCTTTGTGACCTGCATGCAAATATCATTTTCTACATAGTTTGTTCCTGATTTATCAAAGAGTTCATTACTTAACTTTTTTAGTTTCTGCCTCTGTTTTGTCCTCTGATGCTGTTGTGTCCGCTGATGCTGTTGTGTCTGCTGATGCTGTTGTGTCTGCTGATGCTGTTGTGTCTGCTGATGCTGTTGTGTCTGCTGATGCTGTTGTGTCTGCTGTTGTGGTTGTGTCCGCTGATGCTGTTGTGTCCTCTGATGCTGTTGTGTCTTACATCGAACTCGCGCCAAAATCGTCTTACATATCGACCAACCGCAAAACACAATTTAAATATTTTTTTAAAGAGCGTCCTAATGAAAATTCTTGAATGTTTGCACAAGCATTATTTATCTGTAACACTTAAAAATAATGTAAATTTTTTAAATATTATACTAGTACGATAAAAACTTAATTTGATAAATATGGAGCATGCGACATTGATTTAAAGACAATATAATGATGCTACGACACTATATTTAACACTGTAGAAATGTATACCGGTAGCATCAATTTTAAGAGGGTGGTGATTCTACTACAAAAATTTTTGAGTTGTTTTCATAATGTTAATGAACACTGAATTTTGATTGTCCAAAACACTAACCCCCTCAATTTGTGCAGATAAACAATAAACAATTTAGGCTTCATAAAAAGTTTCTGAACAAATAAAACTGTGTAGAACTTGAAAAATTATTTTAAAATGTTTTTTTACTAAATTTTTTATAGCTATCAAATTTGTATTAAATATGGCACTTCATTTTTTATTTGAAATAGAATTTTATACATTTTCCATAACAGTGACGTACACTACTGGTTATTACCGCCACCTGGAATCCTATACCATAGGTTCGTAACATTATTCTTAAAAAAAAATAAACCTTTCATAATAATACTGTATGGAGCATCACAACTTTAAAAAGGAAAATAAACAGAACCTTCTGTAACCCTCATACAACACGTATGCGGGAAATGTGATAAATTTGTCTACCATGAGAGAAATTACATGTTTATCAACAAAGACCACTGGCTTCCACAACAAACTAATAAAATCAATACTGTTGGTGCTATTGTTAAAATTTTTTAATATTTTTTCAACATAGGTTTTAATTTAATCATTTTATATTAATGCTAATAATTTAGAAAGTATATTTACTGATATTTTCTGGGAAATGGTAATCATTAGAACTATTTCAGTGAATGCTGACACACCTATTAAAAATCCTTAAAGGCAAAAAGACAGGTGTATTATGGTTATATGATAGGATAGCAGTGAAACCTTTACGTACTGATTCCCAGGGGACTGACAAAATCTTCAATGCATGCAGACATTCAATGGATATGGTCTTGAAATGCAGAGGAAAATAAAACAGAATGTGTTTCATACATGTGGATATTTAATATATCTGAGTTGAAAACATAGAGGTTCCTCTGTGTTTATAAGTCACTGAACTGTTGTAACGAAAAATTTGCATACATTTTATTGTATAAAATAAATGCTTTTGACAATGAACTATCGCCTATGGTTAACAATGACTACCATTATTATACTAAAACTCTTTTATTGCTTTTGTACAGAATGAAAGAAAAAAAGTATAAATTACCAGTACAAAACAACATTTGGAATCTATGTAAGTATGCCTCCAATAATAAATATGAGTAAATTCAGTGTATGATTACGATTAAACTAAAAAATCATTTGTTTGTTATGAGTGAACACCACAAGAAGGATTCTAATATGACTATATCTCAGAAATTAAAACGTCTGTGACTGAAGTAGCTAATTAAACAATTTAAAAGTGAGTTCTCATTTTGCAGTGATAAGTACATATACTACTATCACAGTCTTTGACTGTTACACATGTTCAGCAGTGAACTTAAAGACTACTAAGAATGTAATGATTATGTATAGAGAAATGAAGTAATTTACTGTGCTGCACAGTAGGCTCTATACAAATGTTTATGAAAAAGCAACAACATAAAAAAAAAAAAAAAAACAAGACCTGTTTTGAAAGGTTACAAAGTGATTTTTTTGCATGATAGTGCATACACATTAGCCATGCAAGCTTTCTTTATTTCATATCCACTGCCTTATGCCCAAAATATAATAGAAAATACAGGAGATGCCCATTACAACATGGATGATTATACTTCAGATTCAGTTACACACCAGGACGTCTTATGCCCCAGCTACAACAAATAAAGGACTGGTCACTTCCAGTATATTGTGGAATCACTATAATGTACATAAAAATTAATGACCCTCAATGGCAGTTTCATAAGCAGGGGTGTAGGTATGTTTCGGAATTTACATCTCGGAACACTGAACCCCTATAATGAAGGGGGGGGGGGGGTTGTCCTCCCACAGGAAAATTTGGGATTTCAAGATGTAAAACGTTGCACTTTAAGCATTTTTTGTATTTAGACATGCTAACTAAATATTAAACTTGCTTGAATAGTGAATTGTTTAGGTAAATGTTTTAGCGAAAAGTTTTACAAAAAGACAGTTAACAATCCGGGAGCCTAGCCCACGATGAAATTAATTTATATCAGAAAAAATAAAACAAGAACATTACACACTGTAATTTAAGCAATTGGTCCACAAATTATGTGTAACCGAAATATTATATATTGAAAACATCCTTGCAGCATACAAATTGCTACAACAGTGGTTGGTGCTGTTTGCAATGCAAGCTTCGTGTAATAATCAAGAATCTGTGTAATGGTTGGGTAGATAGTATTTCTTACCAGAAATTGTATTAAAAGTGCATTTTAACTGTTTTGAAATCTTCACGCTTGCTATGTCAATCATGAAAATACTATGATATTAATGATAAAACAATGTGCTTTCAATCTTTAAGGAAATACAGTTACAAGGTTAGTTTCATGGTAATACAGGCAATCCTCATCTTTCGTACATAATGTGTTCCTGAAAGTGTGTCTGAAAGTTGAAATGTATGAAAGTTGAAGCAGACACTTGATGAAAAGTTATGTTTCCAGATCTTCAAGAAACTTATCAAATATCATTCACACTGTCACAAAATGTTAATATTCTATCAAATAGTAACATTCTTTCCATTAAAGCTGTGCCCGCATCTAGCAGACACAGTAGAAACTGGCTGCTAATCTTGGCGTTGCTAGGCATCGACCAAGGCACAGTGCCACTCACCAGTACCCTTCCCATTAGAACACACACGTAATGCATGACATTGACACAGGGTTCTCAAAGTTACCAATGACATTAGACAGATGTTCACAAAACTATTTTATATAACGGAATTTCTCATACAATTCATGACAATTTGTACACAGGGTATTATCTCCACCGAAACTTTAACACAGAACTACGATGCAAGATTTAGTAAAAAAGGATACAAGAATGTTGTGGCCGACACGCGCACCACTTTACTCACAAAAGCTTGGGATCATTCCCAAGTCGTACTGGGCTCGCGGCCGCGACAGCACACCCTCGACATATCATTAACGAAACAATTACAGAAAAGAGCCTAACAGAAAATACGTGGAAGACATTAACACAAAACACAAATAAACCAAAGAAGAACTTACCGATGATATGTCTCAGGTGTGGCACCGCGATCGCAAGCTAAACACAACCGCCCATGAGCGGGCCCAGGAGAAGACTGATTTCACAGCAGACTCGAGCATCCGAGCTAGGCACGGCAGGGGTAAGTAGGGGAAGGTGAGGAGAGCGAACACGAGCACAACCGACGGCGGCTGAAGTCTGGGCGGGCCATTCAAGGCTCTCGTCGCACAGGGCACACACACTAATTTCCCTCCGGAGCAACCTCACTGCCAGTCCAAAATATTATATATCCCACAGATCTTCAGGTGTGGTAAACCGGAGTCACCGACTCCCGATACAAAGCCATCAGAGCATTACATTTTTGTGACACTTCTGGTAATTTGTTGCCCATCAAATGTATGAAAGTCTGAATTGTATGAAAGTTGAATGTATGAAAGCAGAGGACTGCCTGTATACATAAACATTTCATAATTCTATAAAGGTTATTTAACACTTATTATTCAGTAGTATGGGATTACATGTGTTGCGTGGGCTATTTGTCGTACGTAATGTGATCTTAAATTGTTACTTTCCGGCAAGTCGTTCAAAGTACAAATATTTTCTTGAATTTTATAGTAAAAGCGATTCTACTATCACACATCTCACTCCACGGGCCTTCGCACCTGTAATCTCAGATACTAGGACTTCTGGCACAGATAATCCACACTGAATTAAACAAAAAAAAAAACTAACTGCATCTCTCTTCTTAAATAGCGTATAAAGCAAAATAACTCGTCACAGTCATCCACCTTTCGTCTGTGGGTCCATTAATCACGTGATCTACAGCCAATCAGCAGCTTCCCAAAAAAAACCGTTATTCGTCCATTAAAAACTGTAGCAAACTTTAACTTTTGACAACCAAGAAAGCACAGCCTTATAAAGTCACATTTCAACACACTTAGATGGCTGTAAAATCTTTTAAAAATAGTTTTAATTTAAATACAGGTGTTTTCTTTGCAATTTAATTGGTTTGAACAACATTCAGTTAAAGTATTTTCTATTCAGCCCCTTATTGGAATGTAATTTTCTCTGTATGAAGAGATATATTTGTCAACAATAACATCTAAGTCATTAGGTTGGTGAGGGGTGACGTGATGTGAATATGAAGAGGCGCCGGAATGTAGAGTGGAGGAAACGGGAGATCCCCGAGAAAATCCGCCGATCAGCGGCATCATACTGCACGATTCTCACTTGCTTAATCTGGAGCTGCTGGGAATTGAACGCGGATCACCTTGGTGGGGAGGCAAGTGCTCTAGGCACTTTGCCCACCACAGCCTCCTATATATGATGCAGTCAGCAAAATAATAATTAAATTTTTTTATTTGCTTAGCAGTTTGATTTGTTTTAACTAATTTCAGGCTTGCAGAATATTTTCTAAGCTATTCATTTACACATGCTTCAATAGTATAATTTTCCTTATGTTATACAAACTGTATATATTTATGTTTAATTACATTTTTTAGATGACATACTCATTCTTCTGCTGAATTAGTAACTTATTTGGTAGCCTTGATAAACCAACAAACATACAACACATTACTAAACCTCGTTAAGTTCATATTTAAATGATAAAATATGATGGTTACTACAAGCATGCCTTGAAACTCCATAACAATTTTCACATACCTCCATAAATTTTTTTGACGCAATGGCAAATCATACATGGAAAATATGTTTTAATGTTCTCTTGCTCATTTTGTGTAATTTACTTTGACACAAGAGGCTTTCCCTTACATCGTAGACACCAACTAAGGTTTTTTTTTTTATTTTCAAAATTTGAAAATTAAGGTAAGTTAGTGAAATGTGGAGAAATACATTTTTCCATAAATCCTAAATAGCGCTTAAACCAGTTGAGATATCAAGGTGCTTTTAACTTCAGCATAAAGATTACAATAATGCATATTACCTGATATTTTAAAATATTTTTTTAAATTTAGAAATTAAGGTAGTGAAAAGCTGTAAATTTAATTACAATAAATTTATAACTTTTAAACCTGTTGTGATATCAAATTGATTTTTGTTTCAAAATGAAGCCTACGCACAGTTTCAGGCTTTTTGAAATACAACCTCTCAGGACATCAAAAAAAACCAGAAATGTGGTTTCAATTACGAGGGGAGTTTCCGGCAAATTTTAATTGTTTTAATAATGTTTATATTTGTACTAGGTATGGTTGTTTTGTAGACATACAGTGTGATTATTTTTATAGTAATAAAAATGTTCTAGCTTTCAGTTTTTGTATAGTGTCATGTCAAATCACAAAATTGCATAAAACAGTTTTATTCGAGAAACAAAAATCAACTGACTCTAAAAAAAATCGCTCTTAAGAACAGCACCACGGACTATGTCAGACAGTATAAAAAACCGGCATTGACATTTTCAATATTAAAAAAAAATTGCCGAATATTGGCAAATTTTTATTTAAAATTCAGCAATTTTTTTTTTTTTTTTAGATACAAAATATTTTTTGCAGTATAAGTATCTTGAAGTAACACTGTTCTTCAGTGTGAAATTATTTCATTTCTCTGAGTCAGACGGTTTCGTCTCTTGTATAAGATTGTTTTTGTAAGTTTGGGCTTGACCTGCCTCTACACAAAATCTATGAAATCTAGGAACTTTTCATTACTATAAAAAGTCACAATATACATCCATGAAGTAAATAATATATTGTAAAAATATAAAAATTTAGAATTCTGCTGGGAGCCCCTACCCCAGCCCCTTTAATCTACTGCATCTCTTAAACGTGTGAGATATTGAGATGATTTCTAAATGCGAATTAAATTTATGTAAATACCTAATAAGCAATTTCATAATTTTTCAAAATTCAACAGTTTGGTGGAAATATGTAAAATGTTATAGAAATACTGAAAATCAGATATGACCATGGAGAAACAATTTTAAAGTTGTTACTTTTTGTCGACCTATTGATACGTGTACCACTTTGGGCACAGGCCTGCCTTTACACATTTGCTATTTAACAATTCAGATGAACTTTCTTGACGTAATTGTTTGAGACACTGTTATAAGGTTTAGGCTTCAATTCTTGTGTAAGGAACGGTAACTGGGAAAACTGCTATGCTATTATAGATGCACATATTAGTGGCAGCTGGCAGGAGGGCCAGGAAAACTGGAGAGCCATGAGAAAAGTAACACAAATACGGCATCATTCAGTCACGATTGTCACATGTTAAAATCCGGTTGACTCTGCCGATGTAATCAAACTCGTATTATAATTATGTTGATAATTTTTTAAAGAATAGCAAGCGAAGCCTCGACCGGGCAACAGGTATAAATTATAACATATTTCAGCACTCTACAACACAAAGAACTATAGTACACAACATCCTAGTTGCCGAACAGTATGGTATAGATAGGCCGTTCACTGAACTTGAAAGTGAATTTCGGTATTTTAGCGAAGATGATAATAGCCGAGTGATCACGGAGAAGACTGAACCCAAGAGGGGGAGAAAGCTTGCCTGATCCTGGTCAATATTGTGGACAGATTATTAAAATATTTAGAATTAAAAAAAGTAGTCTGCTGGGGTGTCAAGTTGGGGTGTAAAAAAAAAAACACTTTCAGTACACTTAAAGTTGCATGTGTGTATAAAGATGACAAGGTTAGTCTAGGTAAGACAAAATTAAGCTTGATACATGCAAAGAGTAACTACAGCAGAGTTTTTTTAATGTAAATAAAAGATACTTCTTAGTTAAAACACCAAAATTTTGATGTTTTTATTGGTAAAGTAAATTTTTATTTTTACTTGTAAATGCAGGGTTACACACTAGTAATTGCAATTTAAAAAAATGTAAGTTATTTGAAAATTATTTGAAAAATTATTTGTTTGAAAACTATTTGAAATAATAAAACCACTATTTGCCTATATATTGGCTGTGCATGTGCTTCTTATGTAAATAGTAATGTCAACAAATGCACAAAATACTTGTGCTGTTATTGACACAATGCAAGTTTTTAATTTCACTATATTTCCAAATATTAAAATTAAAGCAGCACATTAAATCAACTGCTGCATAATTTAACATAATATTATCAAAACCTGCATTCATAACGGCTTACTAAAACCTGGCGAACACATTCGAGAATACATAGTAACAGAAGGAACCAACCATGAGTGACACACGTGTTGGTAGGCCTTGATTGGCTGACTTCACAGTAAACAACCATATTAGAAATGTAATACAGAAATGTTAGGCATCAAAAGAAATACTGGAAACTATGTTTATTATTAAAAACCAATCAAAATACATATTTCTTACATTTTTTATACTCTGTTTCAAAATTATTGCTTGTAGCGTCAGAAGGGGTGTAGCTCTAGTCGTCCATTACTTCGCCATTTAGTTTGTAGGTGTTACACCGGCTGGTCTAACAGCTCATTTTGGCCGATAGCTGCATGTGATAAAAATTTGTCCTTCTTGCACTTTTTGTCGCCATGCCTCCCAATCTTGTACAGCAGCTTTCAATCATCAATGTCGCCCACACCATACTTATTGTCAGATAACTTTATGTTAGAGATATTCAATCAGATGCTGGTATTTTTTATGATAATTTGTTGTTGTGTTGAACAATTCCATACTGTACAGCACAACCACATATTCTCATTTACAGTGCACACCATGACTGTTGCAACAAGTTATGGGAAAATAATTATTTTTAAAAGCAAAATTTCAATAAACAAATTGTGGTACCTTGTCAACATGTATTGTATATACCAATTATTCTTTTGCTACATTTCTGTGTGGTAGTAGTAACATGTTTAGGAAATACTTTAAATAATTTGCACTCCAAAAGCCAAGACACTGTGGCAAGTGGCATGATCACAAATACTTGCCTTACCCATAGCTCAGAAGAATAGCGGTTACTGTAGCAGCCCAGGTACTTTTTATTCTTTAACGAAGTGTAGGGTTGTGCTGGTCCTATTTTTTGTTGCCATGCTGGAATGTGACACTACCAACTAAAATAAACAATTAACTATTCTCTTCCCCATCCTCTAATCATGGTTGTTGAATCTATGTCTTACACAGAAACAACTGGACAAGTGGGAGGAGAGCCGTAAAAATGCAGAAGCTCTGCTTTGTGAATGAGACAGGATGCAAACTTCCCAGACGCATGTGACGTGATTTCCGGGGACTGAAGTACAGTACAAGGCTGCGACCTACACATAACATTAGAGGGAGAGAAGTGTTGATGTAAGAACTACAGATAACAGAAATGTTCCAGCTACATATCCCTCTAAACATAGCCAGACATCTTACAGTAATTTTGCCGCCTTACACTTTTTTTTTGTATACCTACAAACCCAAAAACGTTTCCCTTCATTTTGAAAGAAAAAACAAGTGCACCGAAAAGAGTAAATACTGTGCACTATTGTACATGGTTAGAAATGGAAAAGCAGTACATACTATACTTATCTTAGGAAAACATTGTATATCTGGCAGTCACCGGCTCCCAACCTACATTGCATTCAAGGTGTTGGGAAGGGCAAGCTGAGCTAGCCGGAAGAGATAAGAGAAGCTGTGAGTGGCAATAGCAGTGGAAGGTTTATAGGCAAAGGGGCAGGGGTTATTCTATGCTTCCTTTATTTGTAAGTATTCTTTTTGCTTCATGTGTCAAGCAGTCACTACAAGGAATCTATCTTCAAGCACTGTACGACGTGCTCATTTCAATTCACAAGTGCCACATTTTAAATTGATTATTGTCATGCTTTATCCTGCAGCATGCCAGTTACGAATATTTATCCTAAAAAGCATATATTTCTCTCTGTGGATTTGTGAACATAGTTTTAATAACTTAAGTTAGGTTTTCACATTTTCATGGAATTTATTTCAAGAAATTTGTTATTTTATTGATGGTTTCTGAGAATGGCCTCGTGAAATTGTAGTTCTACTGTAATTCAAATAATTGAGGCTGTTACCACTTATGAAATAATAAATTAAAAAATAAGAAATTGATAGCTATAGGCACATGTTTAAAAATATTTACTGAACAAAGGCTTCAAAATTCTATGCTAACATTACAGAAAACGCCAATGTTTTAACATGTTCCATAGCTACAGTAAACCCTGGTTTATATGACAATCTGTTATGCCCTAGTTTTTTAAATTTCTCCTACAGGTACAAAGATCACATCAGCAACAATTTTCATTATCCAGAAATTTCTGCCTGAAAATATTTTTTTCTAGAGATGTGGGGTTTTCAGTTTAACAGTCAGCTAGCTGACTTAAAATAATTCACAGTATAGTTAAAATTTTGGGAAAACTTTTTGTAGGCATTTTAAACTTTCTTGGCCTACTCAAAAACTGGAACAATGCCGTTTACAAAAAAATTATTTTCATGAATCACTTTTCTGAAACTTAAAACACATTGTGAACAATGATTAAAATGCCAAACCCACAGGGTTAAAAGGGAAAAAGGGATGAAAGATAAAGGGATGTGGTGGAGCTAGAAGAAAATTATGTATGGAACCTCATGGTTATGTAAATCTCTTCCTTTTGCACTCTCTTCTTAGCACTGTGAGTTTGACACATGAACTCTGGTACAATTTAGACATTGTAATTTTAAATATTCCAGAAAATGTTACTGTTTTAAAATATTGTTAACTCAAGTACATTTTGGTTCATGCTATTAAGGTCCTTCAGCACAAAATTCACAATTTCAATCAAAAAATAACAATTTTTTATAAAAACTCCATATTACTGAAAGCACAAACAATACAAAACAACTAAATATAAAAATGTCCTAAAATACCAAATGTCATTACATTGGCAATACAAGTACTCAAGTACTACAGTATCAAATCCAACAATTTTGGAATAAATATTATTCGCTCATTTACAATAATTTAACATTATATTATCTCAATATCATGTGATTATTCCAATAATACACTCTCTGATAGTCACAAAATGTGAACTTTGTAATAAACATTGTAACACTGCATCACTATTTTTACAGTTCCAAACAATACTGTAACAGAAGCGACAACAGAATTATCTCCCAGGATTCCGAGATCTGATGTCTGGTATATAATTTCATGTTTGTTATATGTCAGGATCTTCATGCTGACTTCTGTCTGAGGGATAAAGATCACATGTTGAAGCATGTATCTACAACAAAACACATATTGCAAAATTATGATATGTATGTAATTACTGCCAAAAATTTTCATAACATATGACAATAAGACTAACTTTATACTTAAAACATAAAGCTGTTTTAAGTTGTATTGTACTATCATATATGTACATGTATAATAAATTACATATTACATCAGATTATTATCTAAGATATGCGACTCTTATTTGAGGAATTATTTCCCAGTACTTTAATGAACACTAAGAACAACAGAAGAATTTTACAACACAAATTAATTACTACCATAAAATCATAACAAAATTATGCCCATCAAACAAAATAAACCAACATCATAACTAATTTTAAGTTTTATCAACCACTAGCTGACCCGACAGACGTTGTCCTGGCTTAACGATGACTACTGAAATTGAATTGTTATAATTAATGTCGATAAATAAATCTCAAGGGCTGTCGCTAAGTGTTTGTTTTTCACATGGCCAGTTATATGTCGCCTGTTCCCGTGTTGGAATACCAACAAAACTATTTATAAACTAAGAATATTGGATATCATAAAGCATACCAGTTTTCTTTATTTACTTTTTATCAATAAAATAACTCCGATTGAAGCATTTGTTTTAAACAATATTCAGATTTTTTACATCCTCTTTGTCAAATGTTTATATTATCCAAAGCGCTAAGGTTAAATTAGAAATAATATTATATGGTTGTTAAGTATTCTTAAAAAAGTACAGTATTCTTAAATTTTCTAATTTTCCACACAATTAAAAAAAATTTTTTTTTAATAAGAACCTTCTCCTGACCATAACACACACAAAAAAAAAAATAGTGAAATCGGTCCAGCCGTCCACGCGTGATGGCGTGACCAAGGGAAATAGGGATTAATTTATATATATATATATCACTACGCTGAAAATATGTAATGCAACAACACATTTTTGCTAGTAAGAATACTATTGAATCACAACTCTTCTGAACTTTCTATATTACTGTACTTAGAACATCTTTAATACATCAACATGACTATGTAGCTACCAACCATTACAATTCATGCTTGAGCACCAGTATACTGTATGTACATACAAAAGGATACACAAAAAAAAACAGTAAAATATGTTCCCCAAAACAAAAAATACTAAATGCATAAACAAAGACTGATAAAACCAACACAAAGAACAATTATCATCTGGATAAGAAATAGTGAAAATTATAAAGTAGAATATACAATAGATAAACTAATGAAAAAACTAAAGGATGAATCAACAAGTACAAGGATCAAGATAAATTATCCAGTCAAAAAAGGGCATGGCACAAATAGATACTGACAATAATATTAAAAAATACAAATGAAAACATGCATTTGAGAAAGGCACTAAGTCAAAAATGGATACTTTACAGGAGAACAAAAAAAGTAAATAATTTCTGTGTGCTTGAACAAAAGTATTTATCAATTTATTTTACAATTAAGGACACTGTTAGAATTGAATACAAACTAACATTATCATTATTAAAATGTTGAATTAATTGTTTTATTTTTTTAAAACAATTTTGACTTAATTCCTTTCTTCACTAAACATATAGCAATAACAATTCTGCTAGGAAAAGAAATCAAATTAACAGGTTTATAATAGTTTGTTGTAATGTTATTTGATATTAATGCTTATAAATTTCATATTCATGGCCATAATTATTAAGTATACAACGTCATATTCAAGATATGCAGAAAACCAACCATATTAAAATCATTGTTTTTGTTTGTAGCAGTCGGATACCTGCAAAAACATTTTCCACACTATAACTCAAGTAAAACAACACAACACCTATGTAACATTTTAGGAACAGGTCTGTGGTGAAAGGAACTAAGTCGGTGACTTAAGTGCCGTTCTATGGGATATCATCAATGTCTATACGCTGTTTCTCCCATATGCAATAGGCTGACTTAGTTCTTGTCATCGCCAAACGATCGGGCTTTGGCATATTACTTTATTTTTAATGAAACCCAAAAATGGCCGATTTTGACTTAGTGCCTTTCTCAAATGCACGATTCAATTGTTCAAAAGCTCAAATTGACTCTACTGTTTTTAGGGTTTTTTTTCCGGCAATTATTCGAATTTTTCTCGCCGTAAAAACCATCTTTGAACTTCAACGAACTTTTAAAAAAAAGAATTGGCCAAATTGGTCCAGGCGTTGTTGAGTTATGCGCTTACCAACACATTTTGCGATTCATTTTTATATTATAGATAAATATATGTTTATTATCTTATTTACACGAGTGTAACACTCCTGGTAACCAAATCTCCATTTGAATTCTTTTCTGGTTGATTTTTTTATTGCACACAAAATGCTGATTCCTGTAAGTCCTTTCTGGTGTTTTGCTTGTAGACTAATGGTTCAGCATTGCAGAGTATCTTATTGCTATTGGCCCATACATGTTCAGTCCTTTCTTTGTGTTGGATTGTATTATTTAACACATACTGACAATGGACAGGCAGTTTTCACACTGACATGGGATTTGGTAATACCATTTCTTTGTTTTTAGCTGTTGATTTACAGGCTTTACCTTAGTCACAATGTTTATTAGAGTTAATTTGAAAGAAATGTGAATTTTTTTAAATTTATGTCTCCTCAAATAGGCTTGAAATGTATAGAATATCGTAATTAGTAATTTATATGTTCAAAGTGGATAGCTGTTTGACAATAGCCTGTGCTGGATGTGTTATACCTGTGGTTTTATTGTTTCTTCCCGTAGCAGATTTCTTCCTCTGACAATTAGTGTGTTGATTTTGCCAGTTTTGGTTGTGTGTTTATCAATTAAAGGAAAAATGCAAAAAAAGTAAAACATCAATCTAATGAGAGATAATGGTTCTAGAGAATTGTGCTGTTAGATCGTTGGTGACGTTAAATCCGAAACATCAAATTTTTACCTTTTAAAAAATATAAATTAGGGGTATTTCTGTATTCAGTATTTTAATTATAATTTTGTTTCAATGTAAAATTTTTAAAAAGGAAGATATAATATGATAAGAAATTTTCTGAACAAAATTATACCTGGAGTGACTTAATTATAGGTGATTCGGAATAAAGTGAACACTCAAAAAAGCCCTGATTAATTTCTATTTCCTGCCTGTTTATATCTTTCCGCCGATGTTAACACATATAATGCCACGTGCTTTTATTTACATAGGGTCGAGCAATGTTTACATGTACATTAAACTGCTCCGATAAATTTTAGCTACAATATCTACTCATTAAATGCACGGGGGCTGAATGTAAGATATAAAAAACAGTAATCTTAGTTATAAATACCTGGGAGTTAATGTCTGGTTTCTGTCCATCGACTAATCTAAACAACACGCATTACTGCCGTTACAAATCTCGTAAATGAGGGCATATTTTATTTGAATTTGTAACACAAAATCACCACAACAACAGACATGACACATGCTATTCAATAATTCAAGTTTCGTTCAGTTCTACTGCCACGAACAACGACGACGCACTTCAGAAACAATAAATAACGTATTTTCTTAACATGTGAAATAAAAAGTACGCTGTTTCTAGGCTGGCAAACGTAAAACATAATATACAGATTACCGACGGTTTCACATCATTTTGGCAATGATACTCAAAGTAATTTCCAATACTTTTGAATGTGTATATAGGCAAAACGGGCAAACGCACGCAAATGATGCAACCAAATATGCAACTTGGCGGCGAGAACCTAACTCTGATGCCACCTGTTGGTGGAGTTTTGAACTGTCTGAAGCACGGAGCAAGCGATAATGGCCACGGCTACTCGAGGTCGACGATAGCGTCACATAATTCTCGCGCCAATTGAGTCTAATTATAATGTATGTATGAATGTCAATAAGATCATAAGTAAATATTTTGAAATGTTTTAAATACAGACAGGTCAAGTTCATCATATGTTCTTTCACTAATGTTGTATTCAAATCGGAAAATACACGGAACTACGTACAATAAATCGCTACCAACCATACAAGCAGTAAAGTAACTCTTGTTAGTGGTGATGTACATGCAGTAACGGCTACTGATTTTTTTCAAAGGTTAAATCTTTAGTGCTCACTTTATTCCGAATGGCCTATACCATTGTCATGTTCCCAAAAATGTTAAAAAATAATTTAGCGACACAAAGTTTTATGAAGTGGACTGTGTATATAAAAACTAAATAAAACATACTTATATTTTGATGTTGCTGTACTAAAAATGTAGAAGTCTCAAGAATGAAATGATGGTTAAGAAGTATAAATTACTTTTTGTACATGACAAGATTCTCTACAAATTGTGGCAGCTGCAAACACTGATCAAATAACAGGCATGTGCCACACCAGAGCAAACACCTAGATCCTCCTCATTTTGTTCTTACATGTCTTGGTGGCTGAATGAGCATCTGGGTATACAGCATAGCAGCGTACTGAACAGAAACTAAGATGGAGATAGTGTTTCACGGCTCCATCAGAATGCACTACTGTGCAGTGTGCTGTAATACTATAATAATTATTTTAATACACAGAAATACTAAAATAAAATAATTATTGCAGTGGTATAAATAACTTGCACAAATTAGGCAACATAAACCTTGAATTCCATATTTGTTTGTGAGTAGTAATCAGTTTGATGAGCAATCACTGTTAATTAAGGGCCAGTCTTACCATTCTCTGAGTTAAGCTGCAGGTAACTACCCTGAAGTTAAACTTACCTGGCACTTTATCTAAAGTTGCGTCTTACCACTTGATTTATACCTTCTACTGACCTTGGTGTAACTACCCAAAGGTTAGCTAGAAATGTAGTTAGGTTGCACAGACTGTGTGGTTGTGTCGTGGCTGCTGATTGGTCTGTTGGATCTGTGAATACTTATTTTCTGGATATTACATGTACGACCGCATGGCCACATAAAAATAATAAATAAAAACATCCTGGTGCTAAGTATAATATTTGAGGTTAGGCTTACAAGTATTTATTTTCACATTTTACGAGTGTTTTGTGATTAGTGTTAGAACTTAAACGTTATTTTGAAATAATAGCTAAATAACTTAAATGTTAACATATTAAATAGCGAAACTGTTTCGTTAGTACCTGTTTCAGTAAATGTTGAGAATATTGCAAAATAATCATTCTATCAATTTCCTTGTTTATAATAATATTAATAATAATATAATAAACGACGACACCAATAACGTGAAATTGTACAATGACCAGGTGTCAAGCTGTAATGTTCTCCTTATAATCACCTACCAGTCCCCTCTTAAACTTTCCAACCCCTTTAACCGACTGCCTACCCTGCTGTTTTCTTCTCATCACTGGCTCAATTGTTGTTATTCCATCATCCTCTACACGCTTTACAGGTAGCCTAACTTACCCTAGCCTGCTTCTCCATTCACCCCTTTGTATGTCTTGAAAATGTTTCCACTATTTTGCTTTCCTTCAACAAGTTACATCCCAAATTTTCAGTATCACAGAAAAGTAGGTGAGTTGATAGAGGCCAAGGGGTTACTAAGGTGGATAGAAGATTTCTTGAAGGGAGGGATCAGAGAATGAAAGTAGGAAATAATGTATTGGATGAGGGCATAGATTCCTTTTGGGTGCCACAGGGAAGCATTTTAGGTGCTATATTGTTCACCATAGTGGTTATTGATATATGATAGAAATTACAGCAGAATAAGATTGTGTGCTCTGATCAGTAGAGGAAAAGGAGAATAAGTTGCAAGAAGATGTGTGGAGAAGTTTACGGACGGTTAAGAACAAAAAGAAGAAAAACGTGAGGAAAACTTAACTTGTATGGTTTACGAGGAACATGTTAGTCTATAGATAGGTAAGGCAGGAAGTAGGTTTAGCAACAGAGTATAAGTACCTTGGAGTAATGTTACATTAAGACCTTGAATGAAGAAGTGAAGGTCAGAAAGTGGCCTCGAGGGGTAGCAAAGTGGTGAGAATGTTGAGCAGGATATTGAGGTTGAGCAGGATATTGAGGGAAACCATGAGCACTATGAGAGGTGAAGGAGAAGGCCTACAACACCATGGTCTGGCCTGCTCTTCAGTATGCTGCAGCAGAGTGGGACCCGCACATTGAAGTGGAGGTAATGAACTAGAGAAGTTACAAAGATAGCCGGTCACATGGGTTCTTATTGATTAAGTGAAAAAGTCAGGGGCAGGTTGGACACAATGAAGGTTAATTTCAGGCCATCAGTTATGTGGGACATGGGTTGCAAAACACTGAAGGATAGGAGAAGGGTGGAGGAACTTGTGAGGGTAGTAATGGGTGAAGAAGGGTGGACTGCACTGGGTGACATCAGGATAAGGGTATACATAGAGGCAGAGGAATCTATAGTAGGGAGATACAGTGAGTCTAATGGAGGGCGGAGAGGGGGTTACAGTTGATACCTTCTCCATTTATCCTTTACAACACCTTGGGCCCCTCTTTCCCCCTTTTTCAGCTCCCGTGTCTACGATTCCATGTACGGATCCCACTCTGCTGCCGCATGCTGATAACACTGGTTGTATGTACCATTGTAATATATGCCTTTTCTTTCACTGCACTACTAACTCCCTTCAATATTCTTTCCAGCATACCTAGAGCCCTTCTCTCTTTTGACACCACTCTCTCTACCTGCATTCTCCACTCTGTCAATTTTCATCATTATGCCTAGGTAATTATTCTGAAGCTTACTCCAGCCCTTCCCATATGTATATGTCCATACTCCAAAACTTCTTCCTCGTAAACCTAACGATCTTAGTCTTTCTCACATTTATTTTCATTTTGTTCACTTTCGTTCGCAATTGTATCCTATCAGTGTCATCCTACAACATGTTCCCTCTAGCAATCTCTGCATATATAACACAAGACACCGGCAAACAATCTGATTTTGCTACTTACACATACACCCACGTAATTTGTCATTATAAACAACCAGGGCCCCAGTACACTTCTCTGTAGCATACCGGACGTAACCTCTCCCTCTTGTGATAAGGAGTCTCCCACTTTTACCCTCTGGCTCCGCCCCCTGAGGAAGTTTCCAATCCATCTCACTACAACTTGGTCTACCAGCAATTTATCAGCTTTCAGTATTAACACCCCATGTGATATCTTATCGAATGCTACGTAGAAGTCAGAGAAGCAGACATCCACCTGCTTCCCCTCAGCAACTGCTTGCACCAAGTCCTTGATAAGCCCAGCCAGTGGTGTTTCTCATGAATGTCCTTCCCTATATCCACGTTGATAATCCTGCAACAGTTCTCGCTCATAACCTGCACTACATACTGGACCACCAGTCTCTTCAATACATTCCCAGTATTTGATGTAAGTTTCACTGGTCTGTAGGTGCCGGGCCTCCCCCCATCCTCCCAATGACTGGGACTACCACTGCTTCCTTCCCATCCAGTGGTAACCTCCCTCCTCCAGAGATCTGTGAAATATTACTTCTATATATCTGAGCAACTAACAACTACCAAACTTAAAGAGCGCTATTTCATATACCATCTTGACCGGTCGCCATACTACACTTTCAACCATTTTATTACCTTTCCTACATTCCACTTTCTAATTGTTGCTTCCTAAGAAGCTTCCCCCATCATTCATAATAATAGTTTATTGACACATAACAGGTTTACATCCTGTCTTACATGTTTTAGCATTAATAGATGTTAAAAGTATTGTAAATTATTATAATAGGAGAAAAGCAGCTCAAAATGATTTAAAATTTCAAAGTATGTATGTAAACATCTAAAATCTAGCATGTTGTGTCAAACTATTAACACACAAGAGGCAAAAAATTATTATTATAATTTTAAATTACAGTAAACCATGACTATATTATATTGTACCAACTACAATCAACTATATTATATTGTACCAACTACAATCATCCTACTCCTCAAAAACTGACAAGTACTGGGCCTGCAGCCTTTTCCTTATCAGCTGTTGTAGCTTGCCTGTCTGCACCTTTCAACACTTGCATTCCTCTGTCCTTTCTTTTATGTTCATAAAATAATCAATTTCCCCCCTCTACCCTCTTCCTAAATATTTCCTAGGTAATCATTTCTTCCCTGACTAACATTTCTTTCTAGTTTCCTACACACCTGCCTCATCCTTTCCGTAGCTTGCGCTTGCATTTTCATCCCTTTGTCTACCCATCCATAATTCTATGTTCCCACTCAGCAACAATCCTCTTCCATGGTATAAATGTTACCATATTTCATATATTATCTTCTTGAACTCACTTTACAAGATCCCTTTAGACCATTTCTCAAACCTATCCTTTAGAACATTTCTGTCCCAGCTTATTTCATTGCCTATACAGTCACACCACAACCTCTTCAGCCTTTTTTTTCCACCAATCTCTTACTCCACTACTGGAACGTTATGGTCACTGATCCCTTCTAGTACTACCACACCAACAATAGCATTCTCCAGCCTAACTAACACATCTAGTACGGACCCCTAACCCTTTTGTTTTGTCTAGTAGGTTCCTCTACTGCATGCACCAAGCCTCTGTTCACTGACTGCGCTGTCATTCTCTGCATCATGTTACCCATCCCTTCTACTGACTCAATCCACTGTTCACCTGGCATATTCAGGTACCCTGCCACACCCCACTGCCTATGCCCAAGTCTATTGATTCTGTCCTTCCTCAATTGTATCCCACCCTTGTCCTGGTGGCACGTATGCTCCAGTACTGTGATATTCCTACCCAGTGGCGGTGTGTAAGGCCATGCTCTCGTGCTGTAGCACTGAGTAAACTTTTACAAAGTTATTATGTAATTAATTTTATTAAATTTCAGGTAATGTGACACAATTTATACTTCTAACCTTTCTTTATAAGAGATAGACTGCTTTGCGCTAAGTTTTATAGGCGGACGGAATTTTCTCAAGTAATTTCGCTCGTGTAAGCCGCCCTTTTCTATGGTGTAAACCTGGCTCGGTGCTCCCACGGACTAGCGCACGGTTGTCAGTCCCCTTTCCTACCCCCTGTCCTAGCCGGAGGCGTAGAGAGACGCGGGAACCTCGCCTTTATCAACACCTGCTCCGTGCAATGAGCAGAGTAGCCCTGCTATCTACTGCGCAAGTGAGCGACTGTTACGTCAGCGGGTTAACAATAATGGCCGCTCGCGTCGCGCACGTGTTTGTACATTGCAGACTTGTAAACAAAGTAATTTTTGGTGTCGCATGGATGTGTAGCTGACTTAGAATAACTTTTATGAATAGTACGTAACTATATATTATTATTGTAAGTTGTGGGCATCAGTGACGTGATACTGTGCATAAATAACGAACTGCCGCAGAATCTATGTTATTAGTATTTGTCGCAATGGATACATTATTGACGCTTTATGATGGGATAATTTGGTAAGTCGAATTTTACAATATTGATTCATTTTTGTGAAAATTCTGTGTTGCTTGACGGTAAGTGGAAAACTATTTTAAGGTTTGTGTCCGTGGTTTATTAGTGACAAGTTTGTTTTCCGAATGTGACGTGGTACGAACTGCACACATTTATTTACGTGTTCCGTAATTGTAATCATAAATATTGCAGGCCTAAGGCCTAGCTAGTAATAAAACAAGCTGCGCAGTGTATGTGTTGATTTTCGAGTGGACAAGCACATAAAACGTCTAGTTTTCATAACTGAAGGAGTTATTTACTTATAGTTTTCGGAATAGTTATTTAATTGTATCAAAATGATATGCCGATGCAGGGCTGAAGATATGCGTAGGCCTACTTCGCGCGTGTTATAAAATTGTGTCTACATTTAGACAAGCCGAACTCTAATGTAGTCTTAAGACGTCTCACATGCGATATTGTTGGCATTTTATCTACGAGTCGGGTTCACATTAATCGTGAGGAAACACAGAGGGAACGCAGTAAGAACAAATGTACAGAAACTGAGATTGTAGGCTACTAACTTGCCATTAGTGGTAGCTATCCATTGCTTGTGTATTTAACGAGTACCTATACATTGTAGATAACATCTTTAAGTTGAAAGTTTTTTACACACACTTTATTGGCTACATTATTACTTGCCATGAAACGCAGTACAATTTCTCAATACATGTAAAGCAAATGTTATATACCTTTGAGTTAAAAATATGATTATTAGCAGAGAAAGAAAGTATAGCGATTTCGCGGAGGAGGGGGGTGAAGGACATATTCAGAGCACTGAGCTCAAAACATTGACCGGCCGCCACTGTTCCTACCTATCCTTTTTACTTCTGCACTACCTCTTCTTAGCATTCCATTCCACCAACCCTTCTAACCCATTGTGAGGCACTTGGCCCACCCTTCCTTGTTAATTTTCCAAATTTCTCATGTGACCTTTATTTCCTTCTGGCATAAACGTAACGTAAAACCTAAAAGTTTGATTTATATATAAAACCGGCGTCAGCATAGGTCTAATAGAATCCCGGGAGGCTTCGTGGTCACTAGCTGTGAGAGAGAGGGGGGAAGGAAACCCGGC
>PNEQ01000151.1:22299-37195 GCA_003012365.1 Medauroidea extradentata
TGAAACTTATCCATGATTTCTAGTGATTGTTTGCATCTACCTATATCCCGAGGTAGGAACCAGGACATATTTGCGGCGAGTTTGGTAATTTCTCCTTCCGGTTTCGAATCCACGCCTGACGGGAGAAAGAGCTCATGCAATATCGCTGAGGTTTACTGGACGAGGCAGTGGTTGGGGACAATAGTCGAACCATCACACCATCCCTTACATACACCATTATTCCCCCCTGCCCTTTCTTCCCTATCACTTCTAAATATTATGAATTTATCCTGCTTACATTCCCTGTCCAGCACCTCCCTGCGTAACCATATGTCTACTGCTACATCTGCTCTGTATCTTTCAAACTTACCCAGAAAACTTGGTTTTAGGGTTAGGGTAATTTTAATAAATCTAGTTTTACTGACTTGTTTCATTTCCACATACCCCATTACATGAGCCTTACTTAAGAGTGATTTTGTTGGGATTCTCTTTATTTCATAAGACGGGAGGACTACACACTTAGTTCAAAGTCTTTCATGAGACTAATAATTCAGTGTCATTAACTGTTGATATATATTTTCTGTCTACATAAATCACACCTACCTTGGTTAACATTCAAATTGCAATTTATGTAGGCACAGCCTAGTCAAATTTATTGTAAAGTCCTTGTACAACTGTCATGTGTATGTGCAACACATAAGTAAGCCAACTAAATTATTTATGAATTATGTATGACGATTTTATTATGAATCGCTAAACGAAAGCCATTACTCATATATAGGCCTACCTTATTACACGAGTTACAAAACTTATGTGGAATTCGGGAAGCAATTGCGTAAATTACATCCAGTACGGCCGTGGTTGCGACAAATTGTGTAGGCCAACAGACAATTGGCAAAACACCACATTGACATATCTCACTTGCATTATATAAATGCCGATTTCATAAATAAAGCACTGAATTATGACATTCTACCATACTGTCGTCTGAAACACAGACATTAACGAACATTTTTTATTTTCAGCACACTTCAAAACACAACTTCGGCATATGCTTGTAAAACTTCGTGGCAATTTTCTTCTCACAAATATGATCCTTCACTTCTTACATAATTTTGCATGTACGAGAAGTCTACACAATTTGAAATTACGAGAAACATAACCGAAACATTCTTTTGACGCAAGAAACTAATTTCAAAACAGCACAAACAAGGTTAAAAAATTAACATATGATATTTTCGTCGCCATACTTAACTGCAGTGTACGCCTCATCCAGAGCTTAAACCTCCTGATAAAATAGCCAGAAATTTATCACTTAGTTAGGCCTACCTAGAGTTCGTAAGACGCAGTTTGTCGTCTACCTAGGAGATAAAATTTACCCAGATGTTACCCAGAGGTGGTAAGACCGGCCCTAAGTACAAAATTATTTGTCCTAAAATGCAACAAAACAGTTCGAAACACACATAATGCAGTTATGCAAGACCATAATTATACAATTTTACTCCTTAATGTAGGTTAAAAATTAACCATCACTGTCAAAATTTCTGTTCCTACTTATATGTAGATAGCTGTGTATTTCACTCAGTTGCACAACAATTACAGTAACGAGAAAAGGATATTTCTATACATGCAAAAAAACTGTTCATACTTCTATTTCCTCAGATGTAAATCTATTTCCACAGATTGGACACACGACACTCTTGCTGCGTTGATCTTGAACTGCTTTAGAAGGGGTAGACCCAAGGAAAGTGATGTCAGAACTATCACTGTTCTGTAGGGAAATAAACAAATCCAAGTTAGACAATTATTCTCCGACATTGCTCCATGATTCCACATATCACTTCAACAGTTGCTCTTACAATAAGCATGCGAGTGATAAAATGAAACTAAAAGCTACTTCACACATGAGCATTAGACTCAACAATAGTAATTAAGGAGTATGGAAATGCAAGACGTCGAGCAAATTACTAGAATACCCAGTTGTCGATAAAATCTGAACTCATCATAAATTGATAAGACTTTTTTGCTGAGTAGATATTTCATTTGCGGACATCTGTGTGTACAGTACTAGGCTGTAGTATGCTTTTCTTTCAAGTAAAAAATTAAAAACAGTTTACAGAAAAATAAGGACTTGAAGCCACAAAATCCATAAAAATGGAAAACTTTAAATTTCATATTTTTTAATGTGATAATATCCATGCCTCTATAATAACAGAATTTCAAAAAATACATTCTGATTTGGAAATAATTTTAACATCCATAAAGCTCTGCACGGGAGATTTGGGATAAGAATATTATTTTCAAAACAAAACGTGAGTATTTTTTAAATTTGAATATTATAGAGGCCTGGATATTATAACATTAAAAACTATAAAAATTAAAGTTTTCCATTTTTATGGATTTTGTGGCTTCTGTTAAGTTTTATAAACAATTATGATCATTGACATTACCTTGTAGATGGGCCTACAAAATCAAACAAAATCCTGGTGGATCCATCAAAATATTTAAAGCTCGTTTGGTTATGTGATGGAAGCAACAAAGTTTGTAAACTTAAAAGAAGTCTGTATGGCCTCAAAATAGCTCCTCGATGTTGGTACAAATGTTTTATTGATTTCTTAACAAAACTAGGTTTTGAACAAAGCAAAGCAGATCCATGTCTATTCGTAAAAACTGAAGGAAATGACAAAATTATAATTGTTTTGTATGTTGATGATGGTCTCGTCACATCAACGAATAAAACATTCCTAGATAAATTCTTTGAAGAATAGACATTAAAATTTAAGGTTACTGTCAAAAATAGTGGTTACTTTCTTGGTCTGGAAATTTATCAAGAAGAAGATGGTACGATTAGAATAGATCAGAACAATTACACTAGAAGAATTCTTGAGAAGTTTGGAATGAGCAATTGTAAAGCATCACCTACACCAGTTGTCGTAAGTCCACCTGAGGAAGAATCACAGTCGAGACAATATATTCATGAGTCTCCATATCGCCAAGCTGTTGGAAGTCTCATGTATTTAATGGTGTCTACCAGACCAGACATAGCATATGCAGTGGGAGTTGTATCACGATCTTTGGAAAATCCATCTACTGAAGATATTCTAAAGGTAAAAAGAATTTTTCGTTATCGTAAAGGAACTGAAGATCTTGGCATTGTATATAAACCAAATGATTATGGTAGTTTAGAAGGATTTAGTGATGCTTATCTAGGCGGTGACATTCAAACAGGAAGATCAACTATTGGAACTGTTTGCAAGTTTGCTGGAGGTCCTATTTCATGGACAAGCCAACGACAAACAAGTGTAGCTATCTCTACAACCAAAGCCGAACTAGTTGCAGCAAGTGAAGCCGCTCGTGAAATAGTTTGGCTCAAGCGACTATTAGATGAAATCACCATTCTACGGGATATTCCGACACTAATTGTGGATAATGAAGCAGCCATAAAGACAGCTAAAAACCCAGAATTTCACCGATGTACAAAACATATCAGAATTAGACATTTTTTTATAAGAGAAATCGTTCAGGAAGAAATTCTCAATATAAGATCTGTTTCAACAGATAAACAACTTGCTGATGCATTGACAAAACCTCTTCATAAATCAAAACTAATGTTTTTCATAGAGCATATTGGTTTACAATTTAAAAGGAAAAACAATATATTCAATGAGGGAGAGTGTTAAGGTTTATAAACAATTATGATCATTGAAATATGTTTTTCTATGGCACTTTTAATGGTATTGTTCTTTGCAAGTAGAAACTAAGAAAGGACAGTAGGGTGTATTATTATTTTGATCTATGTATGTAACAGTAAAATAGAAGAAAGAAAGTTTATTTTGATGTAAATAAAAAGGAAGTTGTAAGTATATATTTTCTTTATTACGTTAATTTAATCAAAGAACTCAAAAGCTTCAAGCCCTAATTTTTTTAAAACCCATTTTTGATTTTTTACTCGAAAGCAAAGCATACTACCACTCAAATACCCAAGAGGTTTTTGAATGTGTTACAATTTTAAAGTAGTACCTTATTTACTTGTGTATAATGTGCACTTTTATTCCAAAACAACTGATAACAATTCAAGGGTGCATGCTATACACGGAAAATAGAAAAAAAAACTGTGGAAAAAAGGCCGACAGGATGGCCTGGGAGAGAAAAAAGGGGGGAGAGGAGGAAAGAAGGCGGAGTTGTAGTCGTAAACTGAGGGGTGTCAAGAGTGGGAGGCAGCAACGTTCTCACCGCCCGGTTCCTCCATCATTACTCCTCTTCCTTTTCTTTACCTCCCCCTTTCCTCTGCTGTAACTAATGCTGTCAGAAGCCTAATTTTGTTTGTCTTTATCCACGTTTCTGTTCAAAGTGTTGCTTAGTGCTTACACAATATGTGGGTTAAAAACTTGTCTGATGATTGCTAAAAGTTTACTAACGTTCAACTGTCTGTTACGAAGTATGCTGCTCGGCAATTTGACGAGGCAGAAACAAAAGTTAGTAGGTGGCAGGTGGAAGCAATATAAGAAGTTAATTTTGACGTCCCGTGGCGAACAGCTATCTTTCTGTGGAGAAAGTGTGACATTAATAAGGTTTGCCCTTTAAGCAAATATCGTACAAGGACAATATGGGAAAGTACAGCCTTTTAGCATTGTTGGAGCGGGAGACGTTTTATCAACGGCGTGAACTGGAAACACTAGCAAAATTTGCATTCTTACATCTCTTTTTTCTATGGTGTTTATACATTTACGACTAAATTCTTCTTAGGCTAATAGTATTAGAATGTGTTCATAAGTATTTTAAATTTTATCTTATCAAAATAATAACAAAAAGAGCATAATTATTTTCTAAAATCATGATTACATTTCAATTTATAAATAACAAAATATAAAACTAAAACTACCCATAGAGCAATGTGCTACTGTAGAAGGCACAGCGCTCACATCGGCGTGAACTGGAATTAAATATCATGTCTCCTGTTTTTCTTCTGACTTTCCCATATTGTCCTTGTACAATATTTGCTTTAAGAGTCAATGTTTTATTTTATTTATGTAAGGCGATAATGTTTTGTTTATTTCTCATGGTTATGTATCTTTCTAAATTTTGTTTTATCTATGTCTGGCAGCTTTGTCTATGCAGATGGTTAATATTGAGAGAGGAAGAAAAATAGGTTTTGGGCTGGAGTATTTTGATTAACCTCGTTGTTGTCTTGGCTGGATTAAAATAAATGGTAATTGTTTAAAATGTTTTTTTTTTCATCATCAAGGTTGGAGGAAGATTGGACGTCGGGAAGGCGCATCTACATCAGTTAAGTGACGTGTAAAGTTTAATCAATCTTACACTAAAACCCAGACTTCAGCCTCTCACATACATAACAAACATAATAGCCTACATTTATTTTACTCATGGATACCCTCACAGAGGGAGTCGTCTTTATGCTTGACGGGACTGAGTTACTGCCATGGCAATTTTAATTTCAAATTATTTATATATGTAGTGGAAATGTTTTCAGTTCTTATTTTTATTCAAAATGTTTCAAAAGAGAGGAAGAAAAAAAATGTGACACTGTTCTTTCTCACCCTTCCTCACACGGGAGAGAGAAGACAGAGTGGCAGGGTGGTGGTTGGGGCCGCACCTAGGAGGATGTATATAGTTATCTGGAGAGGACATAGTATAGGGAAACCTACAGTGCAGGATGGACCCGGGTATCAGTGTTTATTCCCTGCTTCTTACACTGGAAGAAAGCGAAAGTGGCCACATCTTGCCATGCGCGGCCGAAAAATGTTTCAAACTAACTCGCCATCGCTGCAAAACCACTCAACCAAATGGTTTAAAAATTTTACTGACAAACCTTTAAACATTTCTGCTGCTTACACAGGTGTTATTTTTCGATATTTGTTAAAAGTTATTTTTAAAATAATTATCAAGTAAACAGTTGCTAATAATTTTTGTGAACACACAGTGCCAAAAGTAGTATCGTGGAAACTTATTCGTTTGTAAAGTTAGATGGGAGGTTACTGCGCATGAAATGAAGAATGACAGTCAAATTTCCTGCATGTGGAACCTATGAACGATTTCTCCACGTCATGTACTTTTTACGGCGAGTTGAAGTTGAGGAACTTTTTCAGTTGCTAGGAGGGCAGAAGCTTTAGCCTTCCTAGTTACATGCCATCAGTTTTATGTAACATACACATTACAATTTATGTTTTATTGCATACTTTTTTGATTATTGATGTTGATAATTACTATTTCTAATCAAACAATAATCTGTCGTTTGTAAATGCTGTATAATCAATTAAGATATATGGAATACTATATTTTTTTACTGCGTGGCTGTTTTGAACTGTTTAAAATATCATGCTGTAAGTTGGTTACTTAATTTGTTATATGTCCAAAATTATACATACAACGATGTTTCTAAAACATTGGGCAAATTCTATAGGCGACGTCTTACGATGGTTATTTTAAGTCATGGTGTAAACATAGTTTCTCTCATGTAAATGAAATATTTTTAGAATGCTATCAATGCACTATACACTTACCATGCTTTACATATTCTTGAAATCAATTAAAGAATTTTTACATTACAATATCTGACAAACAGTACTGACGACGCCGGTAATTTTTTTAATAATGAGTAATCTCGCACTAATAATATGATATTTATTTTAAAAACTTACAACTATTTTATAGAAACAACCATTTTTCTGCAGACATTGCTTTTGGCGCACAAGGCGAGTTTGTGGTCGTTTTTGTCCATAACTGATCAATATGAAGCAGCGCAACATAAGGAAAACCTTGTTAGCTAACCTCCAAAGATTGTTGCTTCATTTGTACGGCAAGCGAGACCACTGTCTTAATTATATGATTATTTATACAGTTAAAGTTATTTTAATATTTAACGTTGTAGCATGATGGAATTTTATTTCTAATTGCATAACAGTATACAACTGATAATTACTCAAAATACGAGAACTAAACGATACATCCTGATTAGTACCTTTGTTTTAAAGAAAAGGTTGTAAAATGGGTCAACATTTGCGATACAGTAAACAAATTGAATTGTGCCCGTCTAACTGCAACAATTTAAAATTTTCCAGCTGGCTAGTGCAATCTTTGACTTAATAACACAGCATGCGTGATTATTCAGTACACTTTTACAAGTTACACATTACAAGGGTTTTGTTTTGCCATACCCATTAAAACTCGTTATAGATGTTAGGTAAAAGGTTCTTGTGACTCTGCATGTCATATTACAATTTGTCCTTCACATCAAAATTAATAAATAATCAGAACTTAAGAAACTGCAAATACGCAATATTTTTCATTAATTATAGAAAGTTTCGAATTTTTCTACCGTTATTTAACACACTACATCGAGTCTTATATTAAAAGATACTAAATTATTATGGTTGTACATTTATCCTTGGCATGATAGTAATATTCAGGTTGATAATGCAACGCTGTTATAAACATAAATATACACTTACAGTTCAATGGACAAAATAAAATGGAATACGAATAAACAAAGAGTGACTTTTTGCTAAGAATAATTTTTGTACTCTTTTACTACAGAGATATATGTGTGTATATATATATGTGTGTGTCTGTGTGTGTGTGTGCACGTGCGTGCATGTGTGTGTGTGCACGTGCGCACACATGTATATATATATATATATATAGAGGTGCACGCATGTGTGTGTGTGCACGTGCGTGCATGTGTGTGTGTGCACGTGCGCACACATGTGTATATATATATATATATATATATATATAGAGAGAGAGAGAGAGAGAGAGAGGTGCACGCATGTGTGTGTGTATATATATAAAAATAAAAATTCATCCAGGGATTTGTTAAGGACTATAAACACTGTTACACTGAGAGAAAGAATTGTTTTATTATGCTAAATATATTTGTTTGGGTGCTAAACAGCTAAACAATATTTTGTTGGCAAGACCAAGTATTGAGTGCTCCAAACAAATTTAATTATTTCCCTTGACCAAATTATTTATTGGCTAGGTTGTGAATACAATGAAGTAAGTAGAGGGTTATTGGATCAAATCCCGGCCGTTCCATCTGTATTTTTTTAGGTCTTAGTATTTAAATTTTTTTTTTTTTTTTTACGATTACAAAAAAATAATTTTTTGGTTCTTAAAATATTGCATGTGTGTTTGATATGTCCATCGAAATATTTTTATCACCAACAAAATCTTTTGTACAGCTAACTAAATACAGCTATTTGCCTCAAACAAATTAAGGGAACAAAATAATTTGGTATGAGCAAACAAATATTTAATTTCCCCTATACAAACAGATGATTTGGTTGAGTCAAACAAATTTTGTTTGCATCAACAAACTCTTTTTCTCAGTATACGCTTAACAATTGTAAGTGCAACAAACTTTCACTTCAAAATTATTTACATTATTTTATATTAGCCAATGCCTACACACATTTTTGTGGAATCATACAGATTTTACACAAAATTTACGACTTGGTACGATTGACTGATATGACTAATTATATTCAAAGTTTAGCTGGAATCATTTTGGTGACGTTGACTTCAAAATAAAAAATTTAGGGATGTTTGACAAATAATCAAATAAATTTCCCTTGCCCTAACAAAACAACTAAGGAGATAACGAAAAATCAAATCTTCATTCCAAAAACAATTGATTGAAAATGAGCAACTAATTAGTACGTGAACAAAAAGTGGCGCAAAGGCAAAAAAATTTATATATGAATTTAACAAATGCAATTAAAATGTATCAAATTTTTCTCCTTGTTGAACAAAGAAATTAATTACTAAAATGCACGTGAAATAAATCAGAGCTCGATAGTAGACAAAACAAAGTTACAAGAATGGAAATAATGAAATAAGATGGTTATGTAAAGAATACCACAATGGCGCAAAAGACACAAAAATGTTCCCATAAATTAACGTGCACATGAAGACATGCATTAATTACTTACATAACTGTCGTTTTGAAAGTGTTTTAAATATTATCGTAGCATCATCTTAGCGCTCATTAGTTACTTGCTTTCTTTGCAGGACTAAGAATGTTCTACAAATGTGGAGTTACATATATCCAGCTATCATTGGCAATATATTTTTTAAAATATATGGTAACTTATGTGGTCATGCTTTAATGCTCTGCTTATCAGAGTTTGTGGTTAAGTGTTATATATTTGTTTGTTTTGCTAACTTGTTAATATTTTTAGTAATAATGTAATAAAAAAGTGGGACTAATGTTGTCTTCACACAATCATTCTAATAATGTATACGAAAAATCACGAGTAATAGTCTTCCTATCGGTTTCAAATCCCAAAGATATTGCACTTGTAACGACACTTGTAAAGCCAAGAAACTCGCACGACACCGCGCGGCTCACAGACCACTTTGTTTCAGCAAGAATACGCTCCTCACCGTTTTCGCCCCTTCTTCCGCCCTGGCCGGCTTCACCCTGACCGCGTCATGTCCTCTCCAGATGTATCTATACATCCTCCTTGGGCTGCACAGCCCCCAGCTTATCGCCACCCCAAGCCGCATTCCTGAGCTCTGTTGTCTAAGCACGTTATCTTCTGGGAGGGAGGGGGGATAAGTGGTAGGAACAGCAAGAGGGGAGGGAGTGGGCTGGCTGGCAGGTAGGCAGCCAGCAAGCGACCTTGGAAAGTTTTTTTTTTAGATGGTAGCTGCGGACAAGGGAGGCAAGCCACACACCACCCCCACCCCTAAACATCCTGCTCCCCACCGTCCTCTCTGCCAGCACACTCTAGCCAGTGTGAATGTATCTCTCTTTTCTTTGTTGTTTTTTCTTTACGTGCTAGAAGACACATTATTCCCCCCCCCCCCTAGAAACTTGTAAAAATCATGGTGCGCACTATACACGAGTATGTACGGTATTTCTATGTTCTACACAATCTCGAAACAACTTAATAAAATAAATATACCATAATGTACTTCTATATCAGAAAACTAAAGTAAGGAAAACAATCACAAATAGGTAACAAACTAAAATATAGTTTTAGAGACTCGTGTATACCTCACAAAAAAAATTACCGACACTAATTCATAAAAAAAAAAAAAAAAAAAAAAAACATTATTACGAACAGGGTTATCACAAAATCTTACCTCCTTTGTTCCTTTTTCGGCTGAATTTCTACAACTGAATTCTTGAGAACTGGGCTTTGACTCAGGAGATGAACATGAATGTATATTCTCTTGACTGGCTGGTTCCGTAGAGGGCTGTTGCAGCCTTAATTCAAACTCTTCACTCTTCTGAGAACATGATTCAGTTGGTGCAGAGTCTTCACAATCTTCCATCACTGACACAAGTGCCTTCACTGCTTTGCTTTTACCTCTGTTAGAAGGCTGTTTCCGAGATAATGGCTTTGCAGCCTCTACTACTTTAGTCCCTCTCCCTCTACCCGCTCCTCTCCGACCTCCACGCTTGTAAGTCCTCCTAGAGTTTGTTGGTGCAAAATCCTCATCAGAATCTACAGCCTCTGTGTTTTTTAAGTCTGCTTTAGAGAGGGAAAACTTTATTCTCTTGCTGACTGAAGGTCGTCCACTGTCAGAAGACTGCTTCCATTCATGGTCTTCCTTCTGATCACTTTTACGCTTGTCTCGTCTTGAAATAATTTCATCACTTTCACTATCTGAACTATTTTGAACATAAGTTTCACTTGGGCACACTCCAACGGCTGAGTCATCTATGAAGTTTTCAGAGTCTGATAATGAGTATGGATCTTTATTTTTAACTGTGCGTTCACGAAAATTATATGAGTTTGAACTTACTTGTTTACTGAGATCTGTCTTCTTCAATTCTCCCACGACAGCACTACTTTTCAGAAATGTGATTGGAATGGGTCTTCCCCATTCTAACAAATTAACACTACTTCGCTGAATGTGCAACAAGTTTCTGCGATAACAATCAACATACTTTTTGAAATGTCCAATAAAAGCATCCAAAGTTATTCCTCGTTGCAGAAAGAAAAAGGGAAACTTTTCTTGGGCTTCTATACACTTCCTTTGTAAGGTAACTTTTGATTTACATGAGCTGCACGTATCATCAAATACATTTATGTTACCATCATCTTTCACAGTATGTTTGTTGCCTGGGAATGTGGAATTCTTGACAAAGTTTGTGTTCTTCTTCAACGTTATTAGGCATCCTTTTTTACTAGCTTCTTGTTTGGTAGTCACAAGTAGCTCTGGACTTTCAGGAAACATGTCAACATCACTGTCGTCACTTTTCGATGGTTCTGTGTTTTTTGTTGATTCTATATCAAGCTCCATGTTTTCTGTACTCACCATATCTGCAGTGACCTGAGGAGGATCTGTTTTATCACATTCTTCTTCTCTTGCCTCTGCCACTTCCTCTTTTTCAGTTGGGACAACACGTATCACATTTTCAGGACTAGAAGATTTGCTTGGAGAAACTTCACTCTTATTAACAGACATAGGAGAACTGTCACTCAAGCTACTTCTACCACAATACAACTTATTTGGGGATTGATTTCGGTCTTTACCCACAACAATTTCTTCTTTTGCATCTGCTGTATTCTTCTCATCACTGTGACTGCAACATCCATCACTTTTACAATCAAGTTCCTGAAGGGAAAAAAAATCAATGTATACATATTATAAATTATACAAGAATCACATTTTCAGTACCTATGTAAAATACTGATATTAAATTTAAAAAATACATACTACTATGAAAAATTAATATACTTAGTTATGTAGTCAATGATAGTCCATTTATCAACAGAACGAACATTTAGATTCATACAAAATATATTTGTAGATTTACTGTCACAAAAGAAAGCAGACAGGATTTAAATTTGGTAGAATGACAGCATGTCATAATTATCATGGCAAAAATTAAAGTTCCCTTTGAAAAGAGTTATAATGGTTTGAAGGCTCAATAACGTTGGTTCTTATAATCTTCATTAACTTATTTTCCAAATAAAAAAGTTAATAAAATTGTAGACTATTAAAAATATAAAAATTTCACATTAATTGGAAAAGCAAGGGTAGGCCTACCCCAAAAAAACATTAAAAATAATTTTTAAGAACCAATGCAAAACTGTACTCAACATCTGATATCTTTAATTTCACACAGGTATCATGTACAGTCTGTCTCACATAAGAATTCCAGTTTTTGACATTTCTGAAGACTTATTATGTGTGCAAATTTATACAGAAAAATACCTTTTATTTTGATGTACTGCATAGTTTGAGACACACCTGAATGTGTTTGTGCAAAAATCACTTGTGGCAGAGGAAAACACTGCAAATTCCATGACAACAGCTGTAAAAAGGAATGTGAACACAGCTGTCAAAAAGTGAATTCTTACACGAGACAGACTATATATGTAATTGAAGTAGATGAAACTGGGAAGAAACAATGAGTAAATAAAAAAGGAACAAAATAAGGATGCATTCTACACACGTAGAAGATATGTAGAAAAAACAAAATATACATCACTGAAGCTCATACAGTTGCTATAAAGTGTTATACAGGCAATAATAAGTGTCTATACTCACACATGCAACAGAAACTTTAAACACTCGACAACAGTTGCAGTTATATTAGAAAATTAAAAGTAATGGGAATGAAATTTATCAAAAAACACACTGACTCCAGGGAGAGCCAAGAATGAGATTTAAAAAAAAAATTTGGCAACATATGCAAAATGAGAAAAAAACTGGTACAAGGTACAAGGATGATAAATGATGGGTAGGTAGGATAAGCTGTTGACATTTCACCTTGCTGGCTCAGCCAAAAACTTGAAACAATTGTGGATTATGATGACCTTACACCAAAATTAGAGCAAATTTTTCCTCTACAGAGTGTAAACACATCTATTATGCAAAAGTTTAACACTGTTGATGGTGTAACTTTATTACCTCAACGTGTCACTGTTGATGGTGTAACTTTATTACCTCAAGAAAACTCATCAACATTACTTCCAAATACAGGGACAGCTACATATCACAGAGAGAGAATACTGTATTTCTGCCATATGGACATCCAAGAAGGACCTCTCAAGGTCGTTAAAGTGATAAGAAATTATGAATTCTGGAGGAAAAAAATGTTTTTGAAGCTACAAAAATTTTATATTTATTGCCTACTACCAGAGTTGATCGACCTTAGGCACTCTCACAACATGGAAATCCGAGACTCAGAACACATATTAACAGCTCTAAAGAAGAAAACAAAAAATAACCAATTAGCAACAACAGTATGATTAACCTCAAATATGGCAAACATTTTACAAAATTTGTTTAACTCATGTTTTTTGGGCTGTCTTGCATTTTAATAAGTGTTGTATTATACAATACTTATAAAGCCTATGTTCTTCTAATGGCTGACAAATATCTATTGAACTGTAATTAAAATGAGCAGGCCTTGTTATTATCCTTGTGACAGGCATCTTCATTACTTTAATAAGTGGCATATTTGAATGTGTTATGCAAATATTTCCTGCATTGTAAATAACAACTTGTTATTAAGTTTATTTCGTTGGTGTGAATTTCTTCAGAATACTGTAATACTGAATCTTTTAGGTAGGCTACCCTCTGTTCCACGTGCAGTTTACAGGTTATCTATCTATAATGTGTTACTAGTAGTTGAAGTAGACACAATTTAGTTGTTTTTTTCTTATTGTTGTGTTAGTGTATTCCATGGGACATTGCTTACAAAAGAAGAAAGGGGAATGGCGGTGTACAGAGAAATAGTTATATTTATTGACTTAAAAGTAAAGAGTTGTGTGATTATAGATGTGTGTTATTCGATCCTCTAGAAACCATATCTTTCATAATATCTATGTGATTGCAGTATAAAGTTAAGACACTTCTTAGATCGTATAAAAATGTATGCAATCCCAGACCTTTGCCAACATCATCTCTGTTTGGCATGATTATGATTCCTGCAAATTAATATTCTTCCTATCAATGACAGTTACCAACGACTATAAAAAGTTATAAGCCCTTTCTAGCTTATGAATAGACAAGTGAAATGATTCAAACAATGACTAAAAAATATTTATAATGGAAATACAACAAAAGTGATTTAACTATAAAAAACGGCACTCACTGCATTACAAAGTACATTTGCATTTCTTTACATCTTCTATACCAAGCGCATTCCACCAAGAAATGAAATTCAGAAATAGAAACACATATGCGCCGTATGTAGCCTACAATTAATTTTAAGTCAGAATGCCTACCTGTTACCATATTAGGAATCTATAAATTGTGATTGTAGTGAAGGTAGTGAACAAACAATGTTTGTATAATAGGACAATGGCGGGAAAGGCCGCTAGGCTACTAATTACAAATAAAACAGAAAGAGTTGTGCACAAGTACTCACAGGATGGTACTTGCAGATAGAAACACACACACATAGGACGAACACATTTCTCAGCGTACGCGCGGTCACAACGTTTCGCAGACTACATCTGCTTCATCAGGTGAGTGGAGGCACACTGAAGTCTATTGTCCAGCGGTGGTTGGTAATCAGTACACCTAGCGGCCAGAGGGCGAACTGAGGTGCGGCGGGAAGTTTGAAATAAGGGTTTGTTATCTGAGGTTAAGGCCAGGTGGCTGTCTGGATTTTGTAATGTATTGATGTGCCAGTTCCCAGCGTCTTAATTCTGCTTTGTTTTTGTTATTCAACTGTGGTAGGGCCCTCACCACTCTGGTTGTATAACAGGAACCAAAGTTGGAGTTACGAAGTGCTGCATGTGCAGCAACTGGCTTCTCATGTGGATCAACCTCCGCTCCAGCTATGGCTTTTTTGGTGTCAGCTCTGTGGCCATTCATCCTCTGTCTGAGAGTGTTGGTGGTTAGGCCGATATACTCTGCATTGCAGTGAGTGCACTGTAGCTGGTAGATGAGGTTTTCAGTTGCACAGTTGTAGCTTCCTGGT
>PNEQ01000151.1:38195-59307 GCA_003012365.1 Medauroidea extradentata
CCTTAACCTCAGATAACAAACCCTTATTTCAAACTTCCCGCCGCACCTTAGTTCGCCCTCTGGCCGCTAGGTGTACTGATTACCAACCACCGCTGGACAATAGACTTCAGTGTGCCTCCACTCACCTGATGAAGCAGATGTAGTCTGCGAAACGTTGTGACCGCGCGTCCACGGAGAAATGTGTTCGTCCTATGTGTGTATGTTTCTATTTGCAAGTACCATCCTGTGAGTACTTGTGCACAACTCTTTCTGTTTTATTTGTAAACAATGTTTGTAATGATGTATGGTTCATTGGTTATAGTTGATAGTAAGCGAGACAAAACTGTGGAGCTCGCAATGCTATAATATTTTGTAATGCCTTATTACTAGAACTGAACAGTTTGTATGAATGATATAAATGAAAAGCATTTGTTACAATGTGTTTTTAAACAGTGACAACCCTTTATGTAAAATTTTCTTGACTACTTATGCAAGTGTTGTGTGTGTAGACTACTTATGCAAGTGTTGTGTGTGTGTAGTATACTTGCTAAACCTTTTCCCAGCAGTGCTTTTACTTTTCAGCAAAGTGTAATTCAACATGTTTGTAATCTTATTTAAAATTTATCTTTATTTGAATTTTTTGTAAATGTTGGAGAATTAATTTCGATAATGGTGTTTTGTACTCAGTTCTCATAAACATATCTGAAATAACCTTGTGAGATTGATTGTTTACTGTAATTTTTTTTGTAGGCTACTTTTACAATGAATCATTTTGGAAACCCAGTTTCCAAAAAAAGCCTCAGTAATACTACAACTATCTTTAAAAATTATGCAAGTTTGCAAAGTTAGTATTGCTAAGGCTTTATTGGCAACTGAGATTACAAAGCTTTTCTTCGTAAAAATATAAAACAAATTGTTCAACAGTGTTGATGGCAGGATATTAAATGACTGCTTTATGAGAGTGATGATTATAATAATGCGCATGCTGTAACTCTACAGTCAATGGCCTCGAACATCGGCCACATCACCAGCAGTGATTTCCCAACGCACAGTGGCGTCATTTAAGGTTTTTCTTGCATGGGGAAGGGGAGGGGGGGCAGGAATTATTTTGGCAACAGTGACCTCGTTGCATCTTTATTATTAATTAAGCATGTATAAATTAGAAACTTTAATAATAAAATTTGGTTTTATGTGTTTACGTTAGTATTATTTAATTAACAAAACATACAAAAAAAATTTATACACATATCCTTCCAAATCCAGGGGGGAAGGGGCATTTGCCCCACCCCCCTCTCTGAATGACGCCCCAGCCAACGCGGCCATCTGTAGATAGTAACATGACAATCTGACCCTCTCCCTGGCTGGCTCCTTGGTTTTATCTTAGTGTCAGGTATCCCATCATATTGCCTTCACACATCCTGATAAAGAATCTTTGACCCAATACCTGATACCTTAACAGCCGCCATAAAAGCTGTTACGATTTCCGTTACGTCAGTTGCTAAACTGGCTGCAACGCTTGTTGCCAAGGAATATGCTTTTTAGTCGGTTTTATTACTTCTCTATTCTATCAAAATATTCCGATTTTTAAGAGCCTCCCCCCTCCTAATTATTTCACCCTTTTTAAACGCTAAAATCCTGGTAGTACCAAATATGATTCGTAGCATTACGTCACACATAACAACTGATTTACGCATACATGGAATATCTATTTGATTGAGTAACCCCCATACGAGTAGTTAAAAAGTTAGCACGGTTTGTCTCTAGCGTATTTCATGTTTTAATATGTTATTAAATGTGTCACTCATACTTGCTTAAATAATGTTCTGACATTCAGAATTTGAGACCACTTCCTTAAAAGGTTCTTGAAATCACTCTGTATGTCCAAATTGTATAAAGGCCCTAAAAATGTAGCTGCGCATTTCTAAGGAGACAAAATGTTATCAAGTTTAACACGCCCTTCACAGTAACTTACAAATGCAATGCTTTGTAACACGCATGCGTTTCCTCTTTGATTTTTTTCAACTTTAATTTCTATCCACAAACAAAAAGCATAAAGCATATTAATTTTTTTGTATAACAAATAATTTAATCTTTAAACAATATAAAATTTTTGATACTGTATTGCACAAAGTCATAATGAAATATGAACTCATTTACACAATAGTTTTCTAGCAATTACGAGTTTAGTTTTAAAAGTTGTTACATGCTCCAGGTGAAAACAGTTGCGCTGGCCAGATACCGGCATGGCGAGGTGCGCGTGGCCTTAAGTGGAGGGGAATGTTTGTTCCATCGCGTCTGCTGAAACAATGTGCGCTCGTCTTTCCCCATTCTCTGGTCCCTCACCCTTCTTAGGAGGTCACGTGGCTACCTCGGAGCAGGGGGGTTATGTACTAAACTTCGCCCACTGCCCGGTCTCCTGGCAAGAAAAAATTATATGTTTCTTTCAAGCGCGCGGCCTTCAAGTAACTCTTAAGCCCCGTACACACTATCCATAACTCAGCACAGAAATTTGTACCTAATTCAGTACAAATATCACTGTGACAGTGTGTACCACAACTATGCTGGTTCCTGACAGAATTCCGTACTTAATTTCACAGGTAGAGTGCGTCCTATTTTTCATTGTAGTGTAGCGCATGCACAATGCACAGTTTCAGTCACCGCACAGTTAAAGTATGCAAGTAGGGTTGCCAATATGCTTTTAATAGAAATAAAGTTCTTGTTTCCTACTGAACACAAGACTATCGGATGTTCCAAAACCTAAATAATACAAGTTTCACTCATTTGGCAACTACATGCAAGTATTGTTATGAAGTAATTTTCAGCAATTTTTTGTTGTTATTTATGGAGCCTAACAACAAATGCCACAAATAAATGTTCTTCTTTTATGTACCGAAACAGAGAAGTAAACAGTAGTGATAGTGTGTACACAACACGTATTGTACGTTTTAGTACAGAATTCTGTTATAAACTCTCAATCAACTTTTATGAACCGAATTAAGTAAGATTCTGAGTAGAGAATTAATGATAATGGGTACCAGGCTTTAGGATGAGCAGCCATCACAATTAAATTAAATACAGTAGATATTCCGTCTTTCGACAAAAATGGCCTGTATGCAGCAAAAGTCGTCCAAAAAGTCTTTCTTTTCATAAGAAACCTCATTTTCTCCCTGGACGTCTGAGATATCATACCTAATAGGTGATAACAATCATGATTAAAGCTCTAATTTGAATTTTCAATGCCGGAGTGTACTTCAAGTACACGATAAAATAAACACAACAGAGTTATACCTAATCATTACCTCTGAGCACACTGAACACTACAAAGAGATATCAATCACACAAAACAAACATTAAGGGCCGTATCTATAGACCTCTTTCGAATGAAAACCAACTGCTCACCAATGCTTTCTATATGGGGATAGCAGTTGGTTGTCATTCGAAAGAGGTTAATAATATCGGCCCTAAATGTTATAACCCTGAGTAAACAGAAAATAAAAATCTGAATGGTACATAAAAAATACACAAAATAATTACCTAAAAATATTAGCAATTCAAGGGAAAGGCCTGTAGTCAAACTAAAATTATTAAAATATTCCATTAAAAATATAGTTCATAAACTCTGTCCTTGACTTCGCCAAAATTACAACAAACACAAACTATTGTTACAAAAACAATAAATAATTATACACATTTAATCTGTATACCTTTACAAAAAATTTTGGGAAAAAACAGAGAAATCACTCACTACTTGCATATCTTCTACGTCCGTGGCCTCTGTTTTCTCAACAGCCATATTCTCAGACTCTCTAAGTATAGACATCAAGTCTTTCTTATCAGTGTATGTCATCCCTGGCTCCAGCAAACCCCTAGCTGAAACGTAAATTTGCAAATGCAACGAACATAATATTGCTGGAACATAAACTACCGCTTCTATTTAAATGACAAATTTATTTAACGTATTGAGGGAATATATAATACTGTACCATAAATGTTACATTGAATAGCACAGAAAATAAAACTGTTACGGAGAACAAGTTTTCAAACGAAGTAATGGGGAAGGACCTCAATACTGAGCTACTGTAAAACTTTACTACTAATAAGAAAAAAAAAAGTTTGAATTTAGTGAGTACAAACAACTTTGCAAGTAATTTATGTTTTTAACTCTTGCTATATGTACCTTTACCACACAGAAACTCTGTGTTATGTTCAATTTTAAACTGGTAATGAAATAATATTAGCAATACTAGCAAACTTCTACACACTGAAGTCTCAAAAAGTTGCCAGAACAAATAAATGAGTAAGAGGTAAACAAAATCACTTAGATAGTATAAAAAAATTTTTAATTACTAACAGATTTTAGCTGCTGAAAATTTAAAAAAGATGCTAAAATGTTGGCCTGCACATTGCCAGTGGCTGTAGCATAGAAAATAGACTGGTACTTTGTCATTCCATATTTAGTGTAGCACATTTTATCAACAAGGAAACAGCAATTATAGCTTAATTACATTACAAAATACGACATATACTATAGCCTGAGTTTCTTCCAAAATATTATAGAATATCATAAATTCACTACACTTACCTGAAAGATGCTGGGTCATTGTCTCTTCCTCCTGCTCTCTTGCTCTCCTTGTCATGGACATTGTTGTTTCTATTCTGGAAAAATTAAATTTATATAAAATTAGAAATTGGAACATAGCAAAGGTAACAAAAGCGTTAAATTGTATTAAGGCAACGGATCCAAATAGTATACGAAATAGCACTCTTAAGTTTGGTGGGGTAGAATTGAGCAGATATCTAGAAGTAATATTTCTCAGATCTTTAGAGGAGTGTAATTTACCACAGGATTTGAGGGAAACAGTGGTGATCCCAATTTTCAAAGAGGAGGAGGAGAATAGAGGGAGGCCTGGTAGCTACACACCAATGGTCTTACAATGAATATTGGGAAGAAATTGAAAGACTGGTGGTCCAGTACCTAGTACAGGCAATGATCAAGAGGAACTGGTTGCAGGATTAGGTCTATCAATATGGATTTAGATACAGTTATTTATGTGAGACATAGCTGGTGGACTTATAGAGGACAGTTTATGAGGGGACGTGGGTAAATGCCTGTTTCATCGACTTTGAGAAAACATTCAATAAGATAGCACACTGGGTGTTGAGGAAAGTTGATGAATTGTTGGTAGACAAAGTTGTAGTGAGGGGGTACGGAGACAGAGGATAAAGGAAGGAGATTCCTCATCACAAGAGAAATAGGTTACGTCCTGGGTGCCATTGGGAAGCTTGTTAGGCCCCTTGTTGCTTATAATAATGGCAAACGACATGCATTTCAGAGTGAGTGGCACAATAAGAATGTTTGCCCATGACTATGTTGTATATGCAGAGGAGGGTGGAGGGAGAAAGTTGCAAATAACACTGATAGGATAAGATTGTGGACTGAAGAGAACAAAATGAAAATACACATCAGAAAGACAAAGATTGTAAGGTTTACGAGAAAAAAGGTTAGGAGTATGAATGTATACAGATGGGAAGTGCAGAAGATAGAGGAAGCTTCAAAGCACAAGTACCTAGACGTAATGTTGCAGAGTGACTTACGGTGGAGAAGGCAGGTAGAGACAGTGGTGTCCAAAGGAAGAAGGGCTTTAGGAATCCTTGAAAGAGTACTGCAGAGAAAGAGAGTAGTACAGTGAAAGAAAAGGTGTATATTATAATGGTACAACCAATGTTAAAGAGTATGCAGCAGCAGAGTGGGACCCGTACGTGGAATTGAAGGTGTAAGAGCTGTAGAAGGAGGCCAAAGATGACTTGTAAGGTAGATGAAGAATAAACAGAAAAGCAAAAGGCAGGCGGGCAAGGACAAAGGGACGTTTCAGCCATTAGGGTCATTCCATGTGAAAATATCAAGGGGTTGATGCTATATCATTATTAATTTTGATAAAAAAATTCTCCTATATTACCACATCCTCTAGGTGAAAGAAAAACATTAATTTAGAATTTTATATCCGACTAGTGGATGATGGCAGCCATTTTTCATACACACTGCGAGTAAATTTCACACATATCAGAGCTTTACGAAATTAGCTGTAACTGTTTGGAAAAATCACGTATAGGGGAGGTCTTGGTGTCAATTGAAAGTTGCATAGGATACTATAACATACTTTATATACATTGTTAAAACAGTTTTACATTTTGAAGATGGCTGCCTTTTGCTTTCAGCATTTTGATGGTTGTTTTAAACCACTTTAACTCCAATCCTGCTTCACCAAAGTTATATTTAGAGAGCTAGCCTTTTGTGTGCTTAGAGTCTACATGCAGGACAGTAAGTAGCAGCAAAGTTACCTGGGTAAAACACTTACCTTTTAGAAAAAAATGATCATGAACTTTAGAAAAAATTAAAATTTGACATTTTCAGAGTCAAAAAAAGTTATGTGGGAGACCAAATAAAATTTTGAGTTTTTTTAGGAAAGAATCTTTTGATTACCTGCTTTAGTTTACAAGTTGTACCATTCTGTTATTTTCACCTCTGATGAGTACACAGATGTTTGAAAATACGAAAAAATCATGTATTTCTAATTTTGCCTATTTTGCATTATTAAATCCTACTTCATTCTGAAATGACATTTATGAGTTAGATGGGCAACGTTATTCCAAAAAATAATATTCATAGCTGTGCTCAACTTAAATAAGTAAAAAATTCATTTGCATTTATAGATTGTAATGCAATTTTAAAACTACATACTATTTTACTAATAATAAATAAAAGGCAAAGTATTCATCTTACATGTAATGGTAACCAATACGAAATTTATGAAAGTGTAAATGTGATGCAACAGTTTCAAAGCGATTGCATCATGCGGACAAGCAGATCATACACATCCTGCCTGGGGCTTCAGTCTTTGTTTGTCTGTTCTTGCAGCATGTTCTCTATTCTGTTATTTGACTATGGGGCTGTTTTGTTAAGGAAGAGTGCCATAAAGTGGTTGGTATACTCTAGATCATAAGTGTTACTAAATGAAAGTGAAATATGCACTAAAATAAAATCATTAATTAGACTTAGGATGGGTGTGAATGAAGTTGTAAATATCTGTTCATACCATTACAAAAAATATGTTGACAAGTTCTTTCACTTGTATGGTACAAAGTGTAGTGACCCATTTGGTATGCACAAGAAACCGATTTTGAAGTCTTTAAGGGAAATCACTTTGCAGCTGTCTGCTAAACATGAACATCTCAAACTTATACCAGGTAAGGCTGTATGCACGCGCTGTTTTGAAAAGTTGAATAAAACTACAGAACTTGAGCCTGACAGAAAAGACAATGATATTGATAATTATGAGCCAGAAGGTGTTGCTGTAGAATTGGTTGACCAAGTATGTGTTATTTTTGATGAATCTCCTATTTGTTTACAAAAGTACTCTCATTGTAAAAGAAGACAAAGAATAGAGCAAAAGATTGATAACCTAACATGCAAAATTAGAAGAAAATTAGGAGCATTGAATGTGAAATATAAAATTTTAAGTTTGGTGCCAAAATGCTGTAACATTTCTAAAACCAAAGATGAATTTCAGTGCAGTGAGCATTTAGTAAGGAATGCAAGAACTTTAAAAGCAAAACATGGAGTGCTACCAAATGTTAACAACAAAAAAAGTGGACATCGCTTAAGTGATGACACCATAAAAGTTATAACAGAATTTTACAAGAGTGCGATGTAAGCAGATGCCTGGTGTAAAGGACAGTGTAACAGTCAGATCTCCAAATGGAGCAAAGACAAAAGAACAAAAATACTTAGTACTCTTTAATTTAAATGAAATCGATTTGAAATTAAAATACAGTTATCCAGATATCAAGAAAGGATTTTCAAAGTTTTCTTCGCTAAGACCTGAGTGCTGTGTACTTGCTGGTGCCAGCGGCACACATTCTGTATGTGTGTGCCTACAGCACCAAAATGTGAAGTTAATGTTGGCAGCTACAACGAGTAAAACGCCATACAAAGATTTATTGAAAATGATTGTTTGTGATGATTCAAAAGAATGTTGTATGCTCTCAAAATGCCGTAATTGTCCTGCGATTGATGTACTGAAAGGAATATTCTGCGAGGAAGATGAGTTACAGAGTGAAATAAAGTAGAAACAGTGGTCGTCAACTGATCAATGTGAGTTCACTACCCTAGTGAAAACTATTGAGGACTTTGTGGTTGATCTGAAGGAAAAGTTGATAGAATTAAAAGTCACCATATTATTGCAAAATGTCAGTCTGACTTTCTTAAATTAAAAAAAAGTATTACTTCTAATGAATGCACAATTTTGGGAGATTTCTCAGAAAACTATACTTTTGTTAAGCAGGATGAAGTACAGTCGTTCCATTGGGTTACAATAAAAGCCACAATACACTCACTTGTTGTGTATTACAAAGAAAATGATTCAACAAAGTGTGAAAGTTTTTGCATTATTAGTGACTACTTGACACACAACACTATAGCTGTCCACACTTCAGAAAATGCTGCTTCAACACTTGAAATATAGATTTCCTAACTGGACAAAAGTGTATTATTTTAGTGATGGTTCAGCAGCTCAGTATAAAAAAAAAAACTTTGTTAATCTGGTAAAACACAAAGATGATTTTGGTCTAACGGCTGAATGGCACTTTTTTACCACATTGCATGGAAAAAGTCCATGTGATGGTATTGGAGGTACAATTAAACGTCTTATGAGAAAGGCTAGTTTACAAAGGGCCACTAAATACCACATTTTATTGCCACAGTAAATGTTTAACTTTTGTTTACGCAACACTTCTGGAATACCATTTTTCTTTGTGTCGTCAGAAGATATTGCTTGTGAAGAGAAGTTACTTGAAAGACGATTCAAAGAAGTTGAAACCATTCACAATATAAGACAGTATAATGGTTTTGTTCCAGCTGATGGAGATAATCTTGCTGTGTACCAATACTCAACCTCACAGAACTATTTAGTGGTACCCATCACAAAACCACAATCCCAAGCAGTTTAGAACTCTAAACCTGAATGACTATGTGTATTTTATCTATTATGGTGACTGGTGGATTGGTACTGTTATAGACAAAGAAAGTGTGGGGGGAGGAGAAGAGTACAAGGTGATAGTTTTTCATCCTAAAGACCCAAGCACCCACTTCAAAATTACAAAGGAATTGGTATGGGTGAAACAGGTGAATATTTTAAGAGCACTGTCACCACTTGAGGTAGTGACATACAATGGAATAACACTCAATAAACAACAAACTTAGTGAAAAGTTGTCAGTGATGTTCAATGAGAAAGTGGCATGTAATACAAAATAACATTGTAGCAAAAACATAAAGTGTGTCAATATTAGAATAAGTGTACAAACAGTAACTATAGGTTAGAATGAAAATTGATTAATGTACGAAAAGACTAATATTTAGCCACAATTCCAAAACTGAATTTATAAAAGCCTATGTTACAATGAGTTAACTTGTGTACTGTAAATTCATATTTAAAATGCAAATAGCTGCTTCAGTTTTTTAGTTAAATAACAGCATGGAAATAACTTCTACTCTCACAATAATCAAGCCAACTGAAAGTAAGTAAAATTTTTTCACTTTCACAATAAAGTATAATTTAATAATGCAAAATAGGCTAAATTAGAAAACAAAAATAGTTTTTTTCATACTTTCAAACATCTGTGTACTCATCAGAGGTGAAAATAACAGAATGGTACAACTTGTAAACTAAAGCAGGCAATCAAAAGATTCTTTCCTAAGAAACTCAAAATTTTATTTGGTCTCCCACATAACTTTTTTTGCCTCTGAAAATGGCAAATTTTAATTTTTTCTACTAAAGTTCAAGACCATTTTTCTCTAAAAGGTAAGTGTTTTACCCAGGTAACTTTGCTGCTACTTACTGTCCTGCATGTAGACTCTAAGCACACAAAAGGGTAGCTCTCTAAATAGAACTTTGGTGAAGCAGGATGGGGGTTCAAGTGGGTTAAATCGACCATCAAAGTGCTGAAAGCAAAAGGCAACCATCTTCAAAATGTAAAACTGTTTTAACAATGTATATAAAGTATGTTATAGTATCCTATGCAAACTTTCAAATAACACCAAGACCTCTCCTATACGTGATTTTTCAAAAAAAGTTACAGCGAATTGCGTAAAGCTCTGATATGTGTGAAATTTACTAGCAGTGTGTATGAAAAATGGCTGCCATCATCCACTAGTCGAATATAAAATTCTAAATTCATGTTTTTCTTTCACCTAGAGAATGTGGTAATACAGGGGAATTTTTTCATCAAAATCAAAAATGGTGCAGCATTAATATTGTTTTAAATAAATTTGATGTTTTCACATGGAATGACCTATTAATGATGTTGAAGGAACTGGGATTGAACTCATTGAAGGAAAAAAGACATGCCGAAAAGCTGGTCATATGGAGAGGGAGGCTGCAGTAAGTTAGGCTGCCTATTAACAGAGTATAGATAAAGAGGGAATAACCGTGAGAAGACTCAGATCAAGAGCACAACAGAATGGGGTAGGCAGTCTGCTTCAGATATCGGTGAGGGAGTGTAATTTACTTATGGAGGAGTTGGTAATGAGGTAATGGTAAGTGGGGTTGGAAAGTTTAGCAGGGGCTGGTAGGTTATAACTTGCCCAACTGCACGTGAAACCATTGTGATAATAATAATAATAATAATAATAATAATAATAATAATAATAATAATAGGTAATATGTATGTATAAAATTTTTTCCAACAAAAGTGTACTTAACACATAAAGTCACCACAAAATGCTTCTCTAAGGCAATATCACCAAAATTTTAATAACTTCTAAACATTATGTGCATATATTCTGAAAACAAATGAATCAAGTATTAAAAATATATGGCCACAGCAAGAAACTGTATAAGCTTTCAACAACTTGTACATCATCTGCTGTACTTTCTACTCATGACAATTAATTCTTTTCTATTTTCTATCAAATCTAGTTGCACTCTCACAAGGTCAGTATATGTGTGTGTTAATATGTACCTATGTGTGCATACATGTACGTATATTCATATTGTATATTAAACTAGGCTTACTAGATTATTTGAAATACATTGACAACTTCAGTTCAGTGTAAACTGGAGGCTGAAATGAAAAAAAAAAAATAAAGAAAGATTGAGAGAAATGGAAAGGTAAGATGTTGAGCAAATGACTGGAATACTCAGTTGTGGATAAAATCTGAACTACTTATCAAATTTGATCCGAATTTTTTCACCGAACAGACATTTTATTAGTGAGCGTCTAAGCCTATTTATACAGCACTAAAAAGCCAAAAGCTTTTATTTTTTTCAAGCATACAAATTAAAAACTCTTTTCGAAAAACTAAGGACTTGGAACCACAATATCTATAAAAATGGAAAATGTTTTCTTCTATTATAACTATCAATATACTGTTACAACATCCAGAGCTCTACAATAATCCAATTTTAAAAAGACAGACTTCTTGATTTGAAAATAATTTTACTACCAGAAAATCTTTCGCACAGAGGATTACTGATTTTAGCTCAACTATTGTGTTATGTTACACAAACATACTGTTCTGGTTTGTTCTCTTTCTGTTATACAAATGTGCTTACACGCGTGTGCATGCACAAAGACACAAGCGCACACATGCATGCACACACAAAGAAGCAATGTTGCTAATGCTGCTGGCCCCGCAGCTACATTAACTACTGAATAAGTCTCTTAATACAGACAGACAGAAACATCTTAAAAAATAGTCTAGAAACATAAATTTTACACTGGAGTTTCTTATATATTGCAGGAAAGCACTAAAAAGGATTTTTGAAAATTCATCCTCTAAGAGGGTTAAATAGGGGATGAAAGTCTATATGGAAGTTTATCATTTTTGAAGTTATAAATATGGAAATTTGTGTTTTCGATTCTGTTTATAAACAAGTCAGTTGTATTAGAGTTTTTTTTTTAATTCATCCCTTATGGGGCAAAATAAGGGACAAAATTTTGTATGGGGAAGTACACGATATTTTAAGTTAGAAACATGGAATTTGGTACTTAGACATCTGAAGAACTACAAAAGTTCCTAATAAAAATACCTTTCAACTGATTTAAGGGTTGACTTATTAAAAGAGAAATGTCATTTTTTACAACCTGAAAATAAAAGTATGAACCATGCATAGAAACTGGTGGGGAAGGTAGAGATTCATTTATATTTATGTTGAAAAACATGTATACAATAAAGTATTGAAGTAAATTATTGATATTAAGTAAATATTCTTATTAAAAATATAATTACACATTCATTTTTTTCTAAAATGTGTATAAAATACTGTTTTTTATATATTATGTCTTTAATTAACAGGGCTGTGGAGTAGAATCAGAGTCGCAGTCTACCGAAATGCAGTAACTCCCACTCCAGCTCTGACTTGACTGATAAATCTAGCATTAAATTTTTTTATTTAATTTTAAAATCCTAATAATTTTAAAATGTGAATATATAAAGTAGCTTAGTTAAATATTTACTAATAAAACAATTATTGTGCATTACTTTAAATCAATGGACGACTTGAAGTACACGCCCCCTGACGTCACCGCAGGGGAAAAATACTGTGGGAAACAAAGCTTGTTTACAAACATGCTGATTTGTTAGTTGGAAATTGCAGAAAAAAAAAATGTTGCACATTCATAGATTTGCACGCAAGGGTAAAATATATTAGTTTAAATTTCATGGTTAAGATACACAAATACATAAGATTAATGTTTACCCGAAAAAACTGCACATTCCAAACAAATAATCAATTTTCTTGACGTAAATCTCATCAGGGACATGTGAAGCCAAATAGCTAAATGAAGGTTAAGTTCGGCAGCGGTATCCATGGACATAGGAATTATATACCACACCTGACTGAAGCTCCGCCTCTTTTCAGGTCGTCCATTGAACATGAAGAGAGGAGGGAAGGGTTTAACTATGGAAGGTATTGGCGATCATAGCTTATGCTTATTTAAGATTGGATGGCCAGATGAAATAGCTTATAAATGTGTAACAATTGGTTTTTTCAATACTTTGGAAATTTTATATAGCAATAAGTTTTTCAAAGTTCAATAATAAAATAAAACATGAAATTTGGTACAACGTAATGTAAACCTTTAAAAGTATTATTTGGTAAATTATATGACTTTCTATTCACATCATAATGAAATGTTTCTTTATGACAAAAACAATCAGTTGGCGTAACAATATTTTGAGATTTACGAGTCTAGGATAAGGTGGAGTCGGAGCTGGAGTCGGACAGTGGAAATACTTGAATCATAGTTCGAAGTTTGGTTTACTGACTCCACAGCCTTGTTAATTAGAGAAAATTCACATTCCATAGTTTTCAAAAAATTTTATATAGTTCTATAACTTAGCTACTTATTATAATTATCCAATTGAGTTCATTAACTCCCAAACTCCTTCAGAAATGCTTTTGCACATACTTAGACTAAAGATAAAATTGTTCGTCATGCTGCAGCATAGTAAAAAAAAATTTGCAATGGAACATGCCTGATTATCCTAAATATAGATGAACAAGGTTTTTGATGCCATACTCTTACTGGTGATCATACCAGTGAAAGTGTGTCCAATACTCTGATTAATATATCCATTCATTCAGGATGAGAAGGCAACAATTTCCTAATAGGCTGTCATTTGTCATAACAACCAACTAGTCCCAAGGTCAGGTCTTTGACAAAATCTGACCATATCTTCCAGCTCCAGCTTTTGGACATGGTCAAATTTACGTCACCTTTTCTCAAGTCAGGTGCTCTAAAGACGTGAAAGTTTTTGAGGCAGATTCCGTGAATGAAGACTGACACACGAGTCTAGACTAAAAATATGGAATATCATGAACTAACTTAAACATGATTCTTTGATGTGTGAAGACTAATTTTTCTTTGCAGGGTTATATAAAATGTTTGTTCAAATCTCTTTAGTTTTTACTTGTATATTATTTGGAACTTATTCCTCGTCGTGACCAAAGGGTAAAAAAAGGAGGCCATAGATACCCAAAAACTAATAACATTTGAGAAAATATGAATGGTTCCTGAGATGTTGCCGACAGAAAACCCCATCAATAAATAAAGCTTTTTCTATAGAAAAATTACACAAAATTTCCACATGATGCTCATGTGTGTGAACAACTCAACATTCATGGTCTCCAATATAGATTACATAAAATTTCACAGCTTTATCAAATTTGAAGGCTCAGTCAATAAAACCATACATCTAATGCAATAGACATCATGTGTGTGGCAGTTAAATTGACAAATAAACATAAACTCATATTTAACTATTTTTAAAATTTAAATTTTTTGTACGAAAAAGTATTAAATTTCACTACCTACGATTAATGTAGGGCCTACTGTACTAAATGACAAATATATTTTAACTATATATCTTTTACATGTACAGTTCACTATTGGGGAGTAAAAATTGGGATGCTGGCAAGTAAATGAACATATTCTTACATGACGTTACTACTGAACGTTTTATTTTGCTAAGTTATTTCACAGATTAGAATATATTATAATTCCAAAACACTATATCCTTTAAATCTGATACTGTAATAGAGACTGTTAAAAACTACATAGTCCTACCTACTTACTTCAGACCTACATATTTTACTGTAGTAACTTTATAGCAATAAAACCACTACTTACACAATGTACTGTTTTCATTCAGCAGTGTGCCCTAGATGCCAATCAATGACACTTTATTTCCAGTATTTTCAATAAATGTACATTCTGTACCACAGACAAAATGTATGATACTTTAAAATTCCCAAAAAAGCAATTATTTCATATTTCCAAAATATACTGTTTGTTGTAGAAATCCATCTTATTGTTTCTGCACACATCTCTCTTACAGTATGTGGTATCTTTGGAGTCACACCACTTGCGACACTGATGCTTTATTGTTATTAATGTCTGTACAAGCTGCCTGTGAACACACACAAATATGTACAGCACCAGTTAGTAATTTAAATAAATTTCTATCACAGAGATACACACAAACATAACACAAACACAACAGATGGATACATAAAAACAAAAAAGGGAACAATTCAATCTCAACTCTGAGTACATAGCAAAATGTAAATGCTTTATGTTAAGTACTTTAGTAGTAAACAGATTAGTTAAAGAAACACTTTATTCAGAATCAGTCAAGTGTTCGTAGTTTCGCAAAGTATTAAGAGACAAATACAAAACATAAATTAAAGTAACCATTCTACAGAATATACATCTAAAATTCCTAAATCAATTAAATGTTTCTATGAATTGAGCCATTGAAATTTCATTCAATTTTTCCGTCACAACCTAGTTTGCCCCTCGGCCGCTAGGTGTACTAGTTACCAACCACCGCTTACCGCCCGCAATACTGCAGTGTGTAATCATTCACCGCCCAAGGAAGCTGGCTTGGCCAGCGAAACGTCATGGTCATGCAACTGCACAAAGAATGTGAGAGTGTGTTTTACGTTTTCCTATCTGGGCCCTGTTTCTCAAAAGGTCTGGGCTAGTAACACTAGTGTGCCATTAGTATTTACTAGCGGAAATTAATAATGTATGATTCTGGAAGGTATAAGTGTAGCATACTAATTACCAGTATAGGAACTAGTATTACTAGTGATAAATACTAATGTAGAACCATTTCTGTTCCACAAAAATACAGGTAACTAGGCTAGGCTTGTAAAGAATGTGTACAAACCCACGAGTCATGGACGACTGATAAAATATATTTCAGTTGACAAATCAATATTAGAAGCGACAGCACTTTTAATGGTAAAAAAATATGTGGTCTAGTGATTCAGATATGGAAAATGAGATAGTAATGAGAAGGCATAGGTTATTTAAACCTAGACTGGACTACATACACATAGTGAAACATATGAATTTAACGAGAGACTTTGACTCAGTGCAGCTAAATTCAATGAATCGTTACAAATACTGCGGCCACACTTGGACAGGAAAACAAACAAAAACCATACTTTGCCGAGGGAACTGCAGTTGCAAGTTTTGCTCTGCATTGGCTGAGAATTGGTGGCCAATATCACTCTGTAGCAGACATGCATGGCACATCAAAAGCAAGTGTACGCAGAGCTGTACACAATGTTGTAGATGCTGTGGTTATGGTCATACAATTAGTTAAATGGCCAGACAATGTGGAGGACGTTGTAAACACATTTCATAGAATAGGTGGAATGCTGATGGTGTGCGGGTGTGTAGATTGCACATAATATAGATGCGCCCACAGAATACGAACTGACATATGTTGACAGGCATGGCAACCACTCACTTAATTGTATGGTTGTTTGTGGTTCTGATTTGACATTTTACTACTCAAAATGAGGATTGGCCTGGCAGTGGCCATGATGCGTGTGTTCTTCGAACAAGCAGTTTACATGCAAGAATGGAAGAGGGGCGGAGACCAATAGAAGATAGCTTGTAGATAGGTGACAGTGAGTATGGTCTGAAAACCTGGCTTATCCTCTTCAATTGCACAAAATCCAGATGATGTTGCCAATGCTCGTTTCTGCGAGCTCACAAAATAACTCTTAGATTAATAGGAAATGCAATAGGCATAATGAAGGAAAAGTTCCCATGCCTTAACCACCTTCGGGTTTCGCCAGCGTTTGTGTGTCAAGTTTTCCACTGTGTTGTGTTACATTATGCAACTTTTCTCACCAGGGCGAGGTAGGCCCACCTCCTGCAGGAGACATGGATGTTGATGATGACATTGATGTAGTGCCATTAGCCGGAGACAATTTGAACGACCATGCACACGACCAAATACGATGACTCATTGATTACTTTAGACAATAAAGGGTATGTTGTTAAGATATTTATTACACATGAAAGACAAGTGAAACACAATACTCATAGGACAACAAAGAGAGATAATTTATGTGTGGTATGCAATATACTGTACATGTCCATTTACACATCATTTTTAGGAACATTTGATGTTACATATGTAGTATGTACACGCTCACCATTGATATCTGCATCTGGATGAACATAAATTCTGTGTCTTTGTTATTCCCAAGATGTCCATCACTATACGGTTGTAAACCTAATGCCCTCTCCTTTTCCAGCAGTTCATACTTCAACTTGTGGTTTGACAGTTACAAATATTCTACCTGTAGTTCCAGCTTTTCCTCTTCTTCAAACTGTATATGGTACTACTGTCACTACATCCCAACAATGTTGCTGCAACTTGTGGCATAGGCTTACTGCACACTCTGTGTGGGGCTGGTTCAACAATTGTAGTGATACTACACAGCATTTGCGACAGCGTATCTGATACGTTACAGTTCAGTGGTAGTGATAGGGGTGAGGGTGTGGGAGATGGAGTACGTATGGCATCATCACACTCATTCACAGTGCCTAATGAGTCCATTTGCCCCAAACCTCGTACACCTAGAAATTCCTTTCCCATTATTTTGAGTATAATTCTGTATATATCACTGAACTTGCTCGGTTTGCCGCCTCCAGTCCCAGTTTTGTTTGCATTGTTAATTTTTGACAATGTTGTTTTCTCCAGATTTGGCCAAAAGGTATCACACATGTACGAATAGTCTTTAGTTTGCCCTACAAGGCCCAATGCTTGGAACATACTTGAAATCTTCTTCCACTCTGCTACCTTGTCTGTTTTTGTCAGGTTACTTCCAAACTTCTCTAATGGTATATCTTTAGAATCTCGTATCATGCTTAACACTGTCAAATTATGTTCTGTAGGTGACATTGTTACATTTAGGTTTGTGTCATGTCTATCTGTTTGTGTCACGTCTTTCTACTGGCATCTACACTTGTCTAGACTAGACGAGATTAGTTTACTACTGTAGTTACAAGTCACTAGTGGCACTTTGGAAAACGAAAAAATGTAGGACTTGTAGAATTTAACTTGTAAACTAGTAGACTTGTAAACATGTATTTTTGAGAAATAAAAACAGCACATGAAACCTAACAGAACACTTAAGCCCACAGAAACAGAAAAACCATCAGGAACCCTAGTTATTCCGTATGTTCGAGGCCTTTCTGAAAAAATAAGACGTCTGGGAAACAAATACAGACTTCGAACAGCATTCCGATCTAAAGAAACCATTAAAAGTATGGTTACCAGGATGAAACCAGCCACAGAAGAACTACAAACACACAACTGTGTACATCAGATACCCTGCGAATGCGGCCATATGTACATTGGTGAAACTGGCAGAGCTCTATCAACCTGGATCAAAGAACATAAAAACAATTGCAAAAAAGGCGAAACCCAAAAATCTAGACTGGCCGAACATGCATGGGAAAATAGCCACAAAATCCTTTGGGAAGACTCTAAACCACTTACACAGGAAACTGACAAAATTAAAAGAAAAATAAAAGAATCATCCTTTATTATTAGCAATAGCAATATTTTCAGTCAACAGAGCATTGAATTAAAAAATATGTGGATCCCATTGATTAAAAGAGAAACAAATTTACAGCACAAAATAAAAACAAACACTAAACCCACCACAACCAATCAAAGTCAATAAGACATGGTGCGTGACCAATCAGGAGACAGCTCGTCTCCCATTGGCCGAGCATGATAAGGGGCTTTACCCTATATAAACCCATGGTTTTTCCAGTCTCCTCATCAGTTGCACTCGTGTTCCTGAACTCTGTGTGTCTACCTGATGACGGGAACAGATTCCAGTTCCCGAAACGTCGTTAATACTGACTGTTTGGAAAACCACTGTGTTTTGTTTCGTCTCATAGTTTGTGTCATTTGTTGTTTTTTCTGCTTGTCAGACATCTTTGTGTTTTGTTTCGTCTCATCGTTGTGTCGTTTGCTACATTTCTGTTTGTTTTTTTGTTTCGTCTCATCGTTGTGGCGCATGTCAACTTATGTTTCTTTTTTTATATTTTTGTTATTTATTTTATTTTCTGTTTTGTTCCTTGTTTTATCTGACCAGATTCCAGTTTTGGAATTTCATGTTGTGTATGTATCCTGATGACTAAAGCATCCTCTGCTTATTTATGTTTTCTTGTCTTATTTTTAGTTTTCTTTTGACAGTAATTTATTTCGCAATGGAGTATGTCCAAGCAAATAAAACCAGTCTTACCTTGGAGAGATGAGAAATCTATGATATCACTAGGTTCAGCTGGATTATCTTTTCTATATTCTTCATCTGACACTGTGTAAGGTTCAGCAACTGACACATTCTCAGCAATATTTACCTCAAGTTTTGAAGGTGGTGATCCAGCTTTAAACAAAGAAATGTCTGTGGTTTGAGAAGCACTTATGTTAACAATATTAAGTAATTTATTGCCAGAAAAAAACTATCTGTTCATAGACTCATATACCTAAAACACAAGGTAACTAATAGCCATAAGAGTGACTCCAGAAAAAACTCTTACATGGACACTCATTAGTCAATAGGAACACATTCAGTTTAAGTTAAGTTGCATAAGTATGAACACTAACCAGTTTCAGTGATTTCAACTTGAGAATTGAAAACCAGTTAAAAAGAACTCATTTTTTTCCTTTCTATCGGCCAAAATATGTTTTATACATTTTATATGTATTATACATGGTTTTATACTTACGTAATGTATAAAACTTTTATATGTCAAATGACACATCCCAGCATATATGCTAAGTCTACTCCTAAGGGCTGTAACCACCCTTCAAAGTGACGTTTAAGAGGGTGTGATACATAATTCGACGCTAAAGGCATTAATCTATAACTGTAGGCTTCTTGAAGCCAATTTGCGAAAATTAAACAATAGCAATCCTAGACCATAGTTTTAGCCAATGTTTTAAACAAAACTGTTTCCAGTGTTACCAACATCTGAGGCACCATCTCTGACGCCGGATCCTCGTGCATTTAACTGCGGCAAAAGAGATCACGCGTAACGAATTAGTAATTTTGGATAAATAATTACTCAGAAAGTTGGCAAATACCATTATGTAGGATTGCCATTTAGTATTTTCTCAATATTGTCTTTGAAGAAAGCGTAGGAATCATTTGATGTTTTCAGAGTTTATTTATCAATCACACACTCTTAACCAGATGATTTTATCAAGGAACACTACTGAAATGAACGCTAAATGTCTGAGTGTTTCGATACCACATTATTAAAGTAAAAGATCCAAAACAGAAAAAAATGGACTCAAATAGCAACTCCCATGCATGCTAACTAAGGGGTGTTACACATGTAATGCATAAAAATGGTAATGTACAGGTTTTAATTGTTGAGTCATTTGGGTATGTTATCTACAAATCATTTACAAACAAAATGATATCTTGTGTTTTTACGCAGAATGCAGTCATTTGAGATATGAAGTACAATCCATTCGAATACCTCACTGTAATGATAGGTGCACAGCCATACATGTGTTGGTGACACACATAATGACGACTGAAACAATACAACCTTGTGTTATCCACACCGATGTCAACGAACTGTTGCTAAAATGCCAGTAAGGACCATTATGGCGCTGACGCCATACAGATCGCCTCCTGCTCTAATACAACAGACTTGATTGCCAACATGGCCAACCCCCAGGTGTTCGCATGTGGAGGTCATGTCTGAACAAAACTCCAAGTCTAGGTTTACTCGAGGAACACCAATGTTCCTTGAGCTTTATTCCCTGTGCTGCTCCATAACCACAGCATTCACCCTTGTACGCTCTGAAGACCTGAACAGTTAATAGCTGAACAGTTAATAGCTGATCTGTCAACGCACCTACATCTCCTTTCCACCGAGAGAGGTGGCACATGCTAACTGTTTAAAGCTCCCTGCAGTGACACTGGGGACTCCGAGACAAGTGATTCGACATAGGACATGTAGGGTCCAAACGGACAGGAAAGACCCGAAAATTCGCCTTCAAGTCTCCATGACGTCACATCCGGTGTGTCCGCATCAGGCGCGTACGAACGAGTATTCAAAGGAGTTCCTTCGATCCAACCTGTCTCTGTGAGGCTCAGTGTCTGCGTCAGAACCTCGTAAACTTGCGGTCCGAGGTTCGTGTCCCAGTGTCGACAATTTGTTGTCAACATTACTTTTTGCAATTTTAACTTACTTCAACTGTTATTTCTTTGTAACCCTTTGCTGCATAATTTC
>PNEQ01000152.1:0-23536 GCA_003012365.1 Medauroidea extradentata
TGTCAATGTGTAAAGGGGCTGCAGTGTACAAGTTGAAAGTAACAGTATTCATACACTAAGAGTGTGGAACTATTTTCATGTATTTCTAAAAATGCTTTATAGCTTATTCTGTCAGTTACAATTAGTTTTCTTATTTAACTTTTGTCCTTGGAATGGGTTTTCAGCCGACAATATTTCTATATGTAACGTTTTTTGCTTTGGAGATAAGTAGAAGATTTTGGAGTGCGGCAGAAGGATCTGTAAAAGATCGTTGGCGAGGGGATGCGCGGGCCTGGCTGTCGTCTATTTCCTTGGAGGTTGTGAAGGTGGAAGGTTGTGGACGCAGGGCGCATCCCGCGCGGTGGGAAGATGTTTGCCGACCACATGGCATGTAAAATGTGGAAATAAGTTTTTGTGGGCACATTATTTTTCAGTGAAAGAAAATAAGTTTGTTTTATTTTCGGGGTTACGGGAGACTTTGGTTTTGGAAGCCTAAAATACCGGGAATGAGTTACTACAGCCCGAACCTCGTAAAGTTTCGCCAGCGATCTTGAAGTGCGGCAATTGTAATGTACATTTCTTGTATGTAACTTTGTTTTCGTCTGTACAAAATAATTACAAGTTGCAACAAACTAACAGTGTCGGTGCTTTTCTTTATTTGTGTAAAGCCCGTGCCAGCAAGTAGGCCTAATGTAAACTTCGCACTTGTGTTGTAAACGATATATATAACCAGCATAATACACTGTGAGTGGGAACTTAAATTTGGAGCCGAATAAGTGACCCGCCACAATACTAGCGGCTATACATTCCGATACAATGCCTGTTAATGTCACGAGTGCTCACCCAGGTTATACGTATCATTATTCGGATCTACCTAAATACTATCACTTGCTGCCATTTGCACTCAATCGAGAAATATAGACAGACCGTGTCTTATCTTCATTTATTATGACCTGTGCCGTTACAAGCACCTACAACTAGGTAAAAAACATGAGAAAGAGTGCCTCTATAACCCCTTCTACTGGCGAATCCACCCTCTAGGCTTCACACCCCTTCTTCAGCGCCTAACACATCCAGTCACTACCGCCATGACGCCTCGACTGATCATTTAGCCGGCCATTTCCCGGTGACCATCCACAAGCTCTGATAGACCGCGACTGACTACAAGCCAAACTGATCACAACTTAACCGGCCAACTCTTTACGTCCGTTCACTAGCTCCGACTGATGACAACTAACTTCTCCAGGGCGGACAACCGGACTTACTCGCCCAAGTGGCGGAGTGTTATCACGGGATCAAAGTTGCCTAAAAACTGGTTATTTTAAATCTATAATCGAAGAAAATTAAATAACACAGTTACTGACAAAATTAAATAATAGTTAACTACACATTAACAAACAATCATTACTTTATGTAATTGGGGACAAGCTGTGTCATCAAATTGTCAACTAGTTCTGCGGAGCACCACCTTTCAAGTGTTCTGTTGCACACAGCCCTACCACCCATGAACAGACCTCAGGCTCGCTGACCGGGCCACATTCCGACACATCTCTGTATGTGCCTCCAAGCATCTGAACTCTGACCTGCCTACCAGATGAATCACATCCCAGATGAGGTAAACTCATCATCTACTAAAAATTTTCAAAATTGAAATAACGCAAAATACAAGAAAAAATTACTTAGAAAAGTTGTTCAAAATTAAATTCTCTTTAAAATTAATCCAAACACGATATAAATCAATTAAAATTTACATGTAAAATATACTATTATTAAAATTTCCTAAGCAGTTAAATTTAAATTTTGAGTAAAATTTGAATGTTAATTTTTCTACTAGCATCCACAATTATGTTGGATCCCTGAGTATATATCTTCATATTTTATTAGCTAAAAAAATAAGAATTTAACTTGTTACAAACAAAAATATTATTAATCACGCACTACCATGAAAAAATTTATATATTACTATGTATATATGACGAAACTGAGTATGGGCTATGTACCAGTGCAGGTCACAGTACGTATGCATCATTGGTGAGCCTGCTATGGCAGAACTAGCGAGATTCACACTCAACAACAATAATATTAGACTTAAAGGACAACACTTCCTGCAGAATAAGGGGACAGTCATGGGCACCCATGTGGCCCTCCTATGCTAACCTATTCATGGGCAAGTTAGAACAAAATTTCCTAAAGCACCAGCAAATAAAGCCATACATCTGGACCCGGTTCATTGACGACATATTAATGGTCTGGACTTCCACAAAGGAATATCTCATGGATTTTCTCAGTAACATGAACACCCATAGTGCCCTGAAATTTACCTGGAACTGTACTTACACAAGGCAATTTTTCTCACTACTAAGCTCGCTATACAAAATGGCAAAACAGAAACTACTGTACACACCAAACCAGTGGCGGCCGGTCAATGTTTTAAGCTCAGTGCTCTGAATATAATGTCCTTCACCCCCTTCCCCGCTAAATCGCTATACTTTCTTTCCCTGCTAATAATCATATGTTTAACTCAAAGGTATAGGACTTTTGCTTTACATGTATTGAGAAATTGCACTGCGTTTCATGGCAAGCAGTAATGTAGCCAATAAAGTGTGTTGTAAAAAACTTTCAACCTAAAGATGTTATCTACAATGTAGAGGTACTCGTTAAATACACAAGCAATTAATACCACTAACGGGAAGTTAGTATCCTACAATCTCAGTTTCTATACATTTGTTCTTACTGCGTTCCCTCTGTGTTTCCTCACGATTAATGTGAACCCGACTCGTAGATAAAATGCCAACAATATCGCATGTGAGACGTCTTAAGACTACATTAGAGTTCGGCTTGTCTAAATGCAGACGCAATTTTTTAACACACGCGAAGTAGGCCTACGTATATCTTCAGACCCGCATCGGCATATCATTTTGATACGATTAAATAACTATTCCGAAAACTATAACTTAATAACTCCTTCAATTATGAAAACTAGACGTTTCATGTGCTTGTCCACTCGAAAATCAACACATAAGGCCTACACAAACCTTAAAATAATTTTCCACTTACCGTCAAGCAACACAGAATTTTCACAAAAATTAATCAATATTGTAAAATTCGACTTACCAAATTATCCCAGCATAAAGCGCCGGTAATGTATCCATTGGGCCGAAGTCTAATAACATAGATTCTACTGAAGTTCGTTATTTATGCACAGTATCACGTCACTGACGCCCACAACCTACAATAATAATACATAGTAACGTACTATTCATAAAAGTTATTCTAAGTCAGCTACACAGCCATGCGACACTGAAAATTACTTTGTTTACCGGTCTGCAGTGTACGAACACGTGCGCGACGCGAGCGGCCATCATTGTCAACGCGCTGACGTAACTGTCGCGCGCTTGCGCAGTAGATAGCAGGGCTACTCTGCTCATTGCACGGAGCAGGTGTTGATAAAGGCGAGATTCCCGCGTCTCTCTACACCTCTGGATAGGACAGGGGGTAGGAAAGAGGAGTGACAACCGTGCGCTAGTCCGAGGGAGCACCGAGCCAGGTTTACACCATAGAAAAGGGCGGCGTACACGAGCGAAATTACTTGATAAAATTCCGTCCGCCTATAAAACTTAGCGCAAAGCAGTCGATCTATTATAAAGAAAGGTTAGAAGTATAAATGATGTCACGTTACCTGAAATTTAATAAGTGCTACAGCAAGAGAGCACGGCCTTACGCACCGCCACTGCACCAAACCTACCAACCATCTTCAATACCTTCATTTCGACAGCTACCACCCCTTTTACTGCAAAGAAATTACTTCCACACAGCCAAGCAACCAGAGCCAAGCATATACCGTTCAACCAAAGATGATTTGAATACACAGTCTGACCAAATACCAAAACCATTTATTAGCAGAGGATAACCCAAACCTCTTGTTGACAGTCAAATTCAGCAAGCCATTTTTAACAAGAGACCACAAACACAAGACAGTAACACTGACATCCCTCTGGTAGTGCCTTCCCACGAAGGCCTCAACAAATTCAAGACCATCCTCAAATGTGGCACAAAATACATTCTTCTTCACTGCTAACTCATAAACTGTTCTCCAAACCACAAGACTGGTTTTCAGACAACCTCAAAACATCAGAGACAAACTGATGTGCTCCAAACTATCACCCAACCCTGTTTTCAGCACAATCAACAAACCCAGAGATTCCCATCCCTAAAATAGCCCTTGATGCAGCACCCTTGCAATAAATCAGCCCTCCACATCTTACCATTGCAGACTCACCAATCATACATAACCCAATTCAAGGCAATTACAGCTGCACAACAAGAAACCTTATCTACAAACTACAGTGCATACAGTGTGATGCTGAATACATTGGCCTCACCACAAACGCACTGAGACAGAGGATGAATGGCCACAGAACCGATACCAAACAAGCAATAGTCAATTCCAGCCTAAAAGTCTTCAAGATAAACCAGTTGCTGCACATGCAGCCTCCCACAAACTCTCTTTTGATGCCTGTTACAACACCAGAGTGGTGAGATCCTTACCACCTTCAGACAATAGTTCAGAACTGAGATGCTGGGAAGTAGCACATCAGTATAACACAAAATCCATACAACCACCAGGCCTCAACATCAGATAACTTTCAAATTTCCCGCCACTCTGTAGCTCAACCCACTGCCACTAAGTGTGCTAGTTACCAAACGCAGCTTACCACCTGCCATACTACATACTCACAGCCCGAGAAAGCTGGCCTGGCCAGTGAAACATTGTGACCACATGAAAAATATGTTGTCCATCTGTGTTTTGTGTTCTCCTACCTGCAAGTACTGATTCTGTAAGTACTTGTGCATCTCTGTCTACACTTTTTACTAATTAGTAGCCTAGCGACTTTTGCCCACCTTTTCTTTGTTTACATATAAATTACTAAAGGATGAAGATGTTTACTACTCCTTGCCCATTGAGAAGTCAGCTACAGTGTGTAAAATACACAGTGCCTAAAGCTAAGTGTGGAACATGACCAAAGAGTACAGTAAACCCTCGTTTTATTGGACCTCCATTCAGCGGACTTCGTATTTTATGGACAAATTCTGGCGATACAAAATTATTCTGCCATCGGGTCTACTTGTCCCATGCAGCACAAGACCTACCTGGTTATTGTGCTTTGGTGACTGACATCAGGCGTACGCACGGAAAGCAGCGTAAAGCGGTAAGCAGAGCTATTTTCAGTTGCACATCGGGGTATGTGCCATGTCCGGGCAACGGATGATTGTGAATTTTTTACGGAACTATAAGATTAACAGCGCAAGCTCTACCTGGTTATTGTGCTTCGTTGAGTGACTTCTGGCGCGTGTACGGATAGCCGCGTAAGACGGTAGGCAGGACTAGTCGCTCATCTGTGTTTTGACGTGTTCGGGCAAGAACGACTGTCATGTCTACTTGAATTTTTTACGCAGTTGCTGTGCATGCGTGTAAAACATTGTGTTTTTCTTTAATGAAATGGCGTCGGCAACAGGACAGAAAAGAAAGAGTGTGACTTTGACATTAAGCCAAAAAACTGAACTCGTAGAAAAGTTAGAGGCTAGTGTTTCGGTAGCAAAGTTGTGTGCTGATTATGGTGTAAAGAAACAAACTGTGTCCGGCATTCATAAATAAAAAAAAAAAGTTGAAGAGTTATGTGTTGAAATATGATGTTGAACCAAAAGGTAAAAAAGAGAATGGCACAGTTGGACCCAGGAAACACAGGAAACCTACTACTGCATCTTCGCACGACAAGGCAGTATTTAAGTGGTACGTTCAACAACGCTCGTGTGGTGTCAATGTGCGAGGTGTAGAGATAAAATCTGCTGCAGAAAAACTAGCGCAACACATGAAAATGACAGACTTTACATTTGGGGAAGAATTAAGTGCTCCTACAGAAGAAATTGAACCTTTCCGAAAAAAGCTAAAAAAACATGATTGACAGTGAGGACTTACTTTTGGCTCAGATGTACATTGCAGATGAGACAGGTCTTTATTAGAAATTACTGCCAAATATACCCAGGCATTTAAACACGAGACTTCAACTCCTGAATGGAAAATAAGTAAGGAAAGGATTTCCGCTCTCGTCTGTTCAAATGCAGATGGGTCACATTGTTTAACTCTGGTCGTTGTTGGTAGGTCAAGACGACCACGAGTTCTAAAAGACGGTATGAATGAGCTTCCTGTAATTTATTACAGTTCCAAAACAGCTGGTTTACAGGAGAAATTTTTAAAGATTGGTTTTTTAAAACATTTCATCCCAGAATCACAAAGATATCGCACGGAAGTGCTGAAAATATCACCAAAAAATATCAATGTTCTCCTGATAATGGACAACGCTCCTGCTCATCCATCAGAAGGAGAATTCACATGAATGTTTTTACCCAAAAACACAACTTCAATTCTTCAACCATTAGATCAAGGAATTAGTCTTGCTACCAAGAGGCTGTACCGAAAAATATTTTTGGAGGAAGTGGTGGTGATATTAGAGGAAGAATGTGATGAGAATGATAAGTGAGGTGAACGCACACTGCAGAACCTACGCAACTACAATCTAAAATTGGCCATTTTCAACTTTGCTGCAGCTTGGAAGGCAATGAAATCCACAACTTTGAAAAATGGGTGAAAGAAACTCCTGTACGACATAGATGTCGACTTCGAATTTCAAGGTTTCGGAGTGACTGACTATCATACTGCACTGCAGGTGGCTGGAGAAAAATAAATAACAGAGGACGTCGTCATGAAGTGGCTGGAAGAAGATGAAGGGGATCCTGGATTCCAGGTGTTATCTGAAATTGAGATAGCAGAAGACGTCTGGCAGGGGAGATAGCTGATGCTGATAGTGAAGATGAGCAGCCGCCAGCACAAAAAGCCTGACTGTCTGTGCTAAGATCTCATCTGGACGATATCATTGCCTACATTGACAATACTTCAGATCCTGAAATCCAGCCATATTATTCCCACTTCCGTGCATTTAGGTAAATCATCAAGAAAATACAGCACACCTCAGAAACCCAGCAAGTTGAACACTTTCTTTAAGTCTATCCCAAAGCCAGTTACAAGTGATGAGAGTATCACAAGCACTTCTGTGACACAAGACTTCAACAAGCAAGTGTTGCGACGTGCTAGCACGTATCAGTTCTGATTCAGAATAGGCTAGATTACAATTTACTGGACTGGTTACTTCAACAAATGTTATGAACAGCAACTGTGAAGTGACATTTCAGGTTTAAAAATGCACAGTGCCGTGTTTGTTTATTTAAACATAATGAACAGCATTTAGGAAGTGATATAATTTTGTGTGTAATTTTGTCGCTCATAAATTAACAGATTGTATTTATTCGTATAATGTCCGTGTCCTTATTTACAATGACTTAGAAAATAAATCTAATTCATCACTCCACATGCGTCCGTTACGTAAGTTACACAATCTTGGGACAACCCTGGAACAGACAAAAACCCGGTAAAATGTTGCAGCAGCTATCAACAAGACTCTCTTTGTTTTGCCTTTCTCACACTCAGCATTTCCGTCCATTCCTCTTCAAAAACGTCAAGGACGGCGCAGCGGCTACATTATTATCTCACAGACACGGTATATGATACTGCGACAGGATGCAAACAGTGCTAGTTTAGCTGGAAATTTCTTATTTGTGGTATATATTTAGTAAATAAACACTTTACTGAGAAATATAAAACAGTAGCTCAAGTTCAAGCATCACATGTTATCACGCAACGTAACTTGAAACCAAACATATCTCCCCTTCTATCTCTCTCCTACTCTTCCTCCGCCCCGCGCCACTTGTTATCTCAATGAGCAGAAAAAGGTGCATGCTTATCTTTCTACTCCTGCTAGTTATCACAAACCTTCCCCCTCGCCATCTAACAACAATCTGACGACGACAAACACGTTGCGCTGCCAGGCGTAGTATCACACTGCTATGTATCTATCAGTTTGTTATATATATCCATGTGCAGACTTTGGAACTTCACAATTTACCGGGCATTCTGATTTACCGGACCACACCTCCCCCCAATTAATCTGATAAAACGAGGGTTTTCTCGGTAACTTTAGGCCCGGGGTAAAGAAACCCACGTGGCTTAAATTTCTGTGAATGGTTGAACTACACACTATGTTTTTTCACCTGAAAGAATCAGCATTTTAAAGAACAAAATTGTATGCAAATAGCAATAAACCTTCTCAATTTTGTTTTGCAAACTATATTGTTTACTGCAAATTATGTACATTACTACGTAGAACCCCGATTTAACGAAATGCCATGGGACTCCAAAGTGCTCACTCTAAATCAATGTTTCGTTAAATCCGACATCACCTCCCCCTCCCCTAGCCAAAAAAAAGTTAAATCCTCGCAAATGTTTCATTGCAATTTAAGGTAATTTTAAAAAAGTATATTGGCTCAAAACAATAACACATTTACAGTCAACAGGTAAGCCACAGTCGTGAAAAGAAAAAAATCTGTGAAAAAACTTTTAGTGCAACGCTCGGCGAGCATGTACTGGTGAGTTAGGCCGGCCTTGCGCGCCATCAACACGTGAGAAGTGATTACTAACAACGCCGAGCTGTCAATCTTTCCGTCTCTCTCCAGTCTGCTCCACCAACAAAATTAAGGAAATTCCCATAGCAAATTGTAAAATAAATTTTTTTAAAATGAAAATTGAATTAAAAGTTTGCGAGACAACTGTAAAATAATAATTAAAAACGGATGGCGGCGGCCATTGTAGCTTGTATGCGGTCGTGAAACAAACTTGTTTGGATCCTCGCTAAAAATACGTAGCACACTAGTGTTTTTTAGCATCGGTGAAACAAATTATTTATGATTACGGTAAGAAAGTATGTTGTAAAAAGTCTGCATGGATAAAATCATGTATTTTTTTATAAACTCGCTTGTTTTATCAAGGGACGTGAGTGTAAAAAAAATCACGCTGCACACCACTGCATTCTATCGGTATAGAATTAATCAAGAGAATACGCTGCACTGGAGCGCATTCTAACGGAGACGCGAAGCACTACCTGTGAATTGGTTCTTGTGCTGTACACCGGCACGCTGTGGAGACTGGGTACCTAGATGCTAGTTCACTCGCCAGCCGCCAGGATGAGGATCTAGGCACGCACTTGTTATGCAGCACAGCGGTGCTCGCTCGGCCGCGCCCGCGTATCTCAAAATCGCTCCCGCGGCCAAAGTTTTCAATGAATTTTAACGAATTTTTTTTGTTTCTCGACGGATGGTTTAAACTTTTCTACGGAGAAATATGTATATATTACGGTCGGTGATAGTATTTTTAAAGGACTTGAATTACAATTAACATTCAATTTTATCAAAGTCACTTAGTTATTTAATACATTTTTTGTTATTTCTTGAAGGTTCCTAAAAATCCTCTCGTTAAATCGCTGTTTTCGTTATTCCCGAGTTCGTTAAATTAAAGGCTCTACTGTACATCCTTTACTTCTTGTACAAAACTTCAAAGATTTTAACAGTAGCAATTTGCACCACACACTGACAACTGCACGCATGCTTGGTCCTTGTAGGGGGCTGATCACAACTCTCATATAGTAGTTGATACAATGTCATATGTGAGTTTCGAAGGAAACTACCAAACAGTTTTAAACAAATTTAACTTCCATTTTCTGAAACAGCAACAAACTTCTACATTAAAATAATGGCAATGAACAACTGTAATCACCTGTGAATTATTGCCAAATGTTTTTATTGTGTGAAAACCACAGAAGGAAAATACATAAATGGATGAATAAATAGATGAATAAACTAAATGAGTGAATAAAAAATAGAAAAATAAATAAATAAAACTTTACAAAGTACAATTTAAATTACTGTAACTGCTAGGCAAAAGAAACTAAGACAAAAATTTTGCTTCAAAGTAAACAAACCTGGATGCACCGCAATGGATGATATCCACTTGCTATTAGACATCAGCTTCTTTATCATTTCTTGTTTCACCAGATCATAGACTCGAACATGTTTCTGGGTCTGGAAATAATAGTTAATTTTTTTATAATTACGTAAATATAAAGTCCATATGACATAAGAATTCTGTATGTTGACAGCCGATGCTGCCAACATTTATAACACGCCCCAGAGTAACATATTACATATTTGAAACAACCAGACGTGATCACATGGCCTGATGAAACAGTATTGGCAGTCCTGAACAACAAATCAGTTAACTTCCATTGAAGACGTTGAAAATAGTGTGTAGTATACGTGAAAGAAAAGTTAGCAATTTAGAGTAATTGTGATATGATAACATGGCTCTGTATCCAGCATTAGTCAGTAAAGGCCTCAATCTTTAGTTTAACAGCGGTTTAAAAAAATTTTTTTTTGATGTAAATTAATACATACCTAAATCAAAAACTTATTCTGGCAGTTTTAACATTAATACATCATCATTTGTGTCTTCCACCTACATTACCTTCTCCTTACTCGTAAACCGTTTGCAAACGTTTCAATGCATACGTCCTTAATTGTAAGAAACGTCTGCCGTTTAATAACCACACGAAACTCCCTTATCATTATGGCGTTTGTTAGCATCATAAAGATTTTACGCTTGAAAAGTAATGTAATAAATGCACTGGCGCCGCCAAGTAAAGTGAACAGTCTGTGGCGTGCTGTTCAGGGTCGACTATATGGCTGGAAAGGGGTACTGGAAGTTGTAAGAACAGAGACACTGGATCAATACGAGTGCGAGCACATAAGTGGTTGAATGTACACAGAATGTATGCAGCGTATGGTTTAGGTTTCATCATACCATAACTACGTACCTTCTAGCATTGTGCTGCGTGTGGCTTGGGTTTCATTATCGTAGATACCATATTTGTCGGCATATAGGACAACCCCGCATATAAGACGAGTCATGGTTTTGAAGGTACAAAATCTTGAAAAAAAGTAAATTACTAATTTTGAAATTCCCGACAGAAAAATAATTTTTTCATTTGCAAGAAACATTAAAAATTTAGTTTAAATATTTTCAATGCATTTATTATCTGCATATAAACATCATAGTAGACACACAAATGAATAACATTGGCTTCTACTGCCCTACGCGCGCCCAAGAGCCTAGGAAATGCACGGCGGCAGCCGGCGATATCTCCATTTGCCGGCAGGTGTGTGCACTTGGCAACGCCAGACTGAGGCACGCCGCGCACTACATGGCAACGCCAGACTGAGGCACGCCGCGCACTACATGGCAATGCCGGGCAACAAAAGCTGCTTGCAAGGTCATCGCATTCCTGTGTGCTACTGTTGTCCTCCAGCCTAGCGCTAGACAGACACATGAATGTGTGGTACGGTACCTAGATCCTGGTTTTCTCCGCCCGAGAGTAGTAGGCTGGCGAGACAAAGTATCTCGGCACGCGCTCGCATCGATCGCCGCTTCGCTGCGAGGAAGTGTCCTTTATTATGAATGACGCTCATAAAAATTTTGTACCGTAAATTTTATTAAAATAAACGGGGCACTCGTTTTCATTTGTGACGAAAAATGCAATTCCTTGAAACATCATACAACTCCACAGCTTAGCTTTCAAACGATTTTTGGCTACCAAAAATTTTTGCACCCTCATATAAGACGAGTAGCAATTTTTGAGGGCCAAAAACATGTAAAAATTTTTGTCTTATATGCCGGCAAATACGGTAATTTATAAATTGTTTGCGACATTTTTTTGAGCAATCTATATCGGAAAATTATACAATTCAAGTTTTTTTTAAACAAATGTCCATTAGTTTTGAACGTTATTGCGGGTTATCTATCTTCAACAAAAACCTTTTAAATGGGATTTATTAACATAGGGCTATATGGATGAGATGTAGGGAATTAAAACAATGAACCTTTTAGGTAGGAAAACCTATTATGCAGGAATGTCTTAAGCGAGTTTCACTGTAATACATGGGTGTTTATCGTATTCTTATCTAAAAACTTTATGTTCAAACTAACTAGGGCCGCAATGGCAGTTGGTCAGACCATTCGTCTCCCACCAAGGTGATCCGGGTTCGATTCCCGGCGGGATCAGCCCCTGGATTTTCACATGTGGGTATAGTGCAGCTGTCGACGGGTTTTTGTGGTTATCTCCAGTTTCCCCCGCTCTTTCATTCCGACGCTGCTCCATACTCACCTCATGTCATCTCTCACCAGTGCTAAAGATCTCAATGTTGAGAACTGACCAATATCTCTCGGTCACTCACTAAAATGCACAATTTTGTTTCCCGACATAACTAAATGTGTCAAAATAGGTGAGTTTACATTTATAGTTTAAGTAAAAAAAATTCATAAAATTATTTTCACTTTTATTTAAGTTTCATGTACTGTGTTTATAGTAAAAATTGTGACTGACTAACTACCGTATTGCTCCAAAAATAAGCCGCCCTCGAATATAAGCCGCACAGTTAAATTTTAATATATAAAATTGAAAACAAGAAAGTCTCCAATATAAGCCTCAACACAAAAATCCATACTAGGCAAGACATTTTTTTTGTTTTCAAATCCTAGCCTAACTTATACGGCTTCCTTCACTACACGATGCCTTGAATACCACTCTATCGCACATTTTCACATTGGCGCCCGCAACTTGAATACCAATTTTCGTTAACGGTAATTAATTTATAAATTGAAAAATATTACAACCATACTTTCACAACAAGGAAAGTGGGGCTGTGCAACAAACTGTGGAAAACTGCACAAGAATAAGTATGGGTTATAAGCGAAAGTGGTTTTTACAATAGAAATTTACTGTGTGTATATTTCATAAATAATTTTTAAAATTAATTTGATGATAAATTTTCTATTTAACGTATTTTGTACACATCTCTAACAAAAAGTAGGTACAGTGGATTCTCTATGTATTGAAACCTAATGGGTTGAAATACCTGCATCCATGGAACACATTCTGGGGCCGATTAATTTATTTTACAGCATTTTAAGACCACATCCATTGAAATCCCTCATGTATTGAAATTTTTTGTCAGTCCCATGAGAAACGGTGGATAGAGAATCCACTGTATACGAAAGCTGCACATGACAAAACCTTAACCGCACGCCGCACAGGCTCTTCCAAGTACGTTCAACCAATCAATTGCACGCACTAACTGCTGCTATTTCAACTGAATAACGAGCCCCTACAGTTATAGCGGCCAACTTGCGAAACCTTAGCAGGGCACCGCAGGCTGTTCAATTTACCGGTACTTCCCTGCGCCAATGCAATTTCAAGTATCTTCCAAAAGCAAAATATGTAGATGGTTAATTAATGAATTCGGTTGTAAGATTCGTAACATTAACTACCGTTAATTATCATACGTGCATTTCTCCCTATTGATCAAAATGGCAGTAAAGTATCTGGAAATATTTACATTCGTTGGGGACGACGTGATGAAGACAGAAGTGACGCTATTCATTGGTACGTGACTGTGTTTACACTAGCAGCGTAATCTGACTGGAAGTTGAGGTGGCTTTATCGTAAATGGAATGAAAAGGACGACGCACATGTTTTTTTTGCATACAGTATTTACTGGATTTTGTGTACCGGCACTAAAATATTTTCTCTGAATGTATTCGACGATAATTTTATTGCCTGGCAAGATGGCTTCTACTGGTAGTGGCATACAGGTGAAAACATTTGAACGTTTTGAAATTTTGATTGAAAAAAAATTATTTTTTGTAAACGTGCGATAATAAGCAGCACCCTGGAGTTTTAAGATTCCAAAAATTGTATAAAATATGTGGCTTATTTTCGGAGCAATACGGTATGACTGAAGCCAACATGGAGCAGAATTAAAGTGAATATGGATTGAAATAGGTTATGTTTTCTGTAGTAAAATTTTAAATCCATACTGACTTACAAAACATAGAAACAACCCAGAATGAACCATGTGTAAAGACATTTTTTTTTGCCAAACTGTAAACATGTACAGTATTTCTTTAGTTTTTGGTTTGAGATTATTTATCAGAATATTTATTTTAATTTATTATGCACTTATCCATTAATTTTACAAATGTAAAAAAACACTTTGAGCTAGTCTATAACAATTATATTACTGTATAACCACTTCCATAGCCAAACCAACGACTCAATATGACAAATGATTAATTTTCGTTCACTGCAGTCCGATGGGTTTGTACAGTAAATTTTTCAATCTGGATTCTACACTCAAGTCAGCCTTGGCTATTAGACTGTGAACTGTCTCACACTACTCCTACTTCAGTCCAGTGAGGGTACGTTTAAAGTAACATTTAAATCCTTAATTGTCAGATTATACCCAGTTGAATTGGGATTGAAATTTTGCTAGCGAAATTTCACCACTACAATTTCAGAATGATTTTTCAATTTTATTTTGTTACAAAAACGTCACATTCAGAAAACTCTGCTGCTGCTACTATACAAAATAAAGATACAGACGTGAAACTTACTGCAACAAAGAAAAATGGCCTTATTGGATGAAACAGCACACACTGCACCAAGCCTTTGGCTTTACTGAAGGGAAGCTGTGAACGTCGCTTAGACAGCTGGTGGATCAGCACAGAGCGGTTCTGCCCTTCAGGCATCACTGTTGCAAAGTAGTCTCCCCGACCATGCCATGTGACCTGCCGTCAATGCACAATGACATCTAATCAACATTTGTAAAACACACAAATATGCAAAAAAAAAAAAAAAATCAAGTAAATAACAGAATGTAACATCTACGGTACTTGTTTAGCAACATGTTTCAGTACTAAATGTATTCACTCACCTTTCGTTACTGATTTACAAATTTTATTTTTAGAATACTGTAGTAGTATTTGTGTACTTGAAAATTTGTACATGTGTTAATCCACTGACCACCACTAAACCCAGAACAAATCTACAGTAACATATTTAAAACCTTGCATAACTTTTCACATTTCCCAAACCCTTACCTAAAAAGTCATAAATCTATATAATTCCCTCCATATTAATTTTAACGGGAAGCAATGTTTTAAAATTCACACTTATGGTGAACTATAATCTATCATCTAATGAAAGAATTCCACAATTTCTTACATGTACAGGATTTCCATAAATTATGTTTACAACTTTAAACTTTAATAACTCTAAAACTATACAAGATACATTACAGAAAACTGTTTTCAACATGTGACAATACAACACCTAACATTTTTTTTTGTTCCAGGTGACACAGACTACACAAAAACTGTGGATACCACAGGAGGAATTAAAAAGTGCAAGTCAAAAGAAGTATTTGGCAACAGTATGGAAGAAAACCCCCATACCATGTTCCAACCTTCCTTCTCCATTGCAATTCAAAGTCGTAATCCAAAATCAATAAACCAAAGGAGAAAATAACAAATTGAAACTGAAAGCACAATGACAGCAAATTACTACAGAAATACTGAACCTGGTTGTTTGTAAACTTGCAGTATTTTACATTGAAAGAAAAGCACATTCTTAGAATTGGTAGGAAGGAAACGCTGTAAGAACATTGTGACTTGCACTAGCACGTAGCCCATACTTGGTTTCTTATCATATAGTAATTTCAATTTTTTTTCCCTCTCTCTTAATTAATATTTTTTTGTTGTTCACAGCAATTTAAGTAGGCCAACTAAACCAAGTATAAGAATGTATACGGCAGGATCCAACATATTAATTGGGGATGCTAGTAGAGAAATGAACAGTAAAATTTAATTCAAAATTTAAAGTTTAACAGTTAAAGAAATATAAAAAGTAGTAAATTTTACGTGTCAATTTTATCTGATTTATATTATCGTGTTTGTACTCATTTTAAATATAATTTAATTTCTAGCAACTTTTCTAAGTAACTTTCTAGTGTATTTTGCTTCCTTTCGGTGTTTAAAATTTCAAGTAGCCTCTTGGCTCGCTTCTTCTGGAATGGGATTTATATGGCAGGTAGGTCAGAGTGCAGACGCCTGGAGGCACGTACAGAGGCGTGCTGGAATGCAGTGAGAGCTGCTGGTCGTTAGGCCATCGTCGTGGGTGGTAGTGTCGGGCGCAACAGAACTCCGAAAAGGTGGTGATTCGTGACAGATTGATGACGCAGCATATCCCCAATTAATAAACTAATGAATATTTAGCTGATACTGTGCAATAGAAAGCTGTTAAAATTTATCTGTAATTGTGTTACGTAATTTTCTGTCAATATAAATCTCAACTGACTGTTATTTAGAGGAGCTTAGATCCTGATGTATCACTCCGCTGTGTGGTTGCAACAGCACACGCTTGCCACAAACAGGAGTCTTAGTTGTGTCGTCGGTCGGGAACGGACGTGTGGATGTAGTGGGGAGTCTTGAAAAGATGGCTGGAGAGGGCGGACGGTGGAAAGTCGAGGTTAGGAAGCGGGGCTGCGCAGGAAAACCAAAGGGCGCTGGCGCAACTAGACTGCCAGTGTTGGCATTTTCTCTACTATCTTAGTATGTATACATACAAGAATCAATGTAACTTCTGTAGTAGGGTATAAAGAAAAGGAAGCCTAGTAACATATGAAAGCTTCAGCCTTTACAATTTTCATTAAGTAGTCAGATCACTTGTATGTTGTGATGACAATGCTATTTTGTGGCGAACTTGTGGCAGTGTGTAACCAAACAGCCTAAAAAAAAGTACATTCTTTTGTTGTCTTCTGTCGATAAAAAAAAATTTAAGTTTGTTGTTCTCATTGTTCTGAAGCCAGGAGTCTAGAATTATAAAAGGAACTGTATCTTGCAAAAAGCAAAAGCTTTACTAGAAAATATAAAGACGTGCAACTGAACTGGTATTTCTAATTTTATTTTACTGTATAGCTTCTCAACAATGTTATAAGGTCGATATGCTACAAAATATAATATTAATATCATATAATCATGTATTTACAAAAGACAGAAGCACAAGTACTCACAGTTTTACTACTTGACAGATACACACAAAAATATGACATATAATCGCGGAAGCACGTATCGCGATGTTTCGCTACTTAGAGCAGCTTCCTCGGGCAAAGAGACATGGCAGCCACGTCTCTTCACCAGAGGAAGCCCTCAAACGCTTAATTAGTTTTTAAAGTGAAGCATTTCAAGTGCTGAGGAGACTCAGCCACATCCGACGCCATTCGAATAACGCCTCATAATGACACCAACACTTCTGAAGTAAGATAGCCGCCTGAGGATGAAGATGTTAGTTATCAATGAAGTCATTTTACAGTAAACTACAGTAGAGTCTTGTTATAGCGAAATGTCACGGTTCTGGGTTCGAACTTCGCTATAGCAGCGTCTTCGCTATAGCTGAATTTGGCCGATTCTGACCCCTTAAACCCAAAAATTGCATTAAAACTGTCTTTAACATTATTCAATTACAAAATACGTTATTTTAAGGAAAATATAGGTTCAATTTAACAGTTAAGTATGCGCTGGTTACAGTGATACCCAACAAGTATGGGTGCAACAATTCGCTAAGTCAAAACGGGCTAAAATCTCCGCTGTGTCATGTAAGAATGGCTATCAATCGCTGGACCGCCTCTATGGTGTCTCGCCCGTTCGGACGCGCTGCAAGAGTGCACGCGCCGGTAGTCAACATGATTACACTGCTGGCCGCTTCAGACCAATGTAATCAGTTTGTCGAGTGTAGCAATTTATTTATTTATTTATTTTAGCATGCATGCTCTGATGATAAATTCTGTGTGCCCTTTCACACTGTGGCATGCGTAGAATAATTTGTGCGCTTGCCCGAGACATATAAAAGTCAGCTTGGACGGGTGAATGTAATTGTTCACTTGTCCGTTAGGCAGGTAATGCTAGCGTTATTTGCCAGCAAAAATAACCGACGCCAACATTGGTAGTTGCTTTATTTTCGCACACTAGTAGTGAACTATGTTTAGCAGCGGCACGAAGTTAAGTTCGAAGCCAATTAGTAGTAACAGAAGTGCACGCACGTGTATGCATTGACTTTGAGCAAGGTCACAAGTTTGTGATTATAATTCCGGCAGTGTGCCGACAAAAAACATGTCTGACCTACGTGAGTGCTACCAAATCTAGACAGACAGTTCGCTGAAAAGCAATGCCAAAGCTAGACATACTCTTTTTCACACACGGCCCACCACCCGTGATTTTTTTTTTTTTTTGCTTTTATTTTTCTTTCTTCCCATTCAACTGTCCAAACAGACTCATTCCAAGACAAAAAAAAGTGACTTACTCTTGTTCCCACGCTATTCCTGATCCTGATGGTATGTACGATACTTTAACAATGCAACGGCCAGCCCACTAGGATTTATTGCTACTCGCTCAAGTTTATGGGACGTTTAGTGTGGTAAATTATAATTTATAATTAGTGTACAGTAAATGTTCAAATTGCCACTAAACTAAAAGATAAAAACGCACACGGCTGAATGTGTGCGCATGAAGGTGAATCAGAACAGTAAATGCACTGACACAGGATGCGTTCTTTCATCCGACATCCTTGCTGCTTATCTCAAAAAGCAGAAGGTCTACGGAGTAAATATGAGCTTTAGCAAGCTAAGCAGAGATAAGCACGAGTAGTTGTGTGGGTGCATGTGTGAGGGAAAGAGACAGCGTTATCATATCTCCCAGAGGCATTTCTTCTGTAGCGTGGTGTGTGTGTGCGACAGATATACCACAGTCGGCGGGAGTAGCCGAGCAATCCTCTTCTTGTTAACCATATACAGGATCTAGGCCCAAGCAACAGAGCAGCAGGCTGATGTGCCCGGCTACGTCACCAAGGATCTACGCGCTCTCCCGGAGAATATATAATTTCCTAGGAGACTTTCCCATTTTATCGCCGATCCATCACATTTGTGAAAATTCCGGGCCTCTAATTATTGTTGAATTCTAATGAACATAGAGTATTTTAAATAATCTTTCCTGCTCGCGATGTTAACTTTTTCCATTTTATTCCTTCAAAATTATTTAAAAAAATTTTTTTGGCAGGCATTGATAATATTGTTGTAGTTGCGTTGTAATAGTCGATGTTGTAGTTACGGGGCTCGACTCTACGTATATCAAAATCCAAAATTGTAATCAATAATTAAAATCAGAAACACAAGCTGTATGTGAAATTCAACACTGTTGAAAGCACAAGGATTAACTACGAAAACGTAGCCAACGGTCACATGGGTTGAAAAGGAGTGGGGAAAATAAGGGGGGCAATTCTATTTTTAGAACAACGCGCGCTTGGGTTTGGGGAAGGAAGCGAGGATGACTCACGTGACAGTGCCAACGGGCTGGCTCAGAGGGGCGGGGAGGGGTGGCGGCAAGGGGGTTGCATCCGGCTAACAAATACCTACTCAGTTCACAAGGTCACGTACATAGCCACAAGCCAGCTTCACATGGTCACGAATCTTGCTGCAAGCCTGCTTCACACGACTACCATACATGTTTCTACTCATAAAATTCACATTTTTCACAGCATTTTTTTGCAATTTTTTGACGGTTCTTCAAAAAGACTTCCTTTAACCGTGTTTTCGCTATTTCCGTGTTCACTATGACAGGATTCTACTGTATGTTTATTTTTCGTTCTTCTAGAAACCATATTCCTATAATGAATTATTTTTTGTGAACTAAGAACATCAATCAGTGGCATGATATAAAGTTTTGTTCTTTTGCTTTACAGACTGAAATCAATCAAACCTAACCAACTATTTCTTCGATTTATTTTGAACTGCATAAGCTGAATTCCGAGATATTAAACCAATTTTATCTCATTAAGAAATGAGGCACATTTGTATCTGCAAAGATAAGAATTTAGAGCCTTTCCTTTGCCCCACATATTTTTTTAAATTTATTTAATTACACGGAAGGTATTTACGTACGTACATATTTCTGCTTGTTATAATTTTGTTCACAGCATCAGGATAGTTTTGGTAAACAAAATTTCCACTCCGAAAAATCTTTAATCAGTACTGTACTCATTTTTCTAACATCTCATCTGCATGCTTGTGTGTTTAATATTTGTTTCAAAGCCCCAGACCAACATAAGGACAATGGTAAGCATTTCAACTAGATATTATTTATGTTATATATGTTCTCACTCTGCTCTACCTCGCTGCACAAATCTTATGTTGATTCACTTTCCTGTCTAGCCGTAATAGTTATTGCATCAATGGAATTAACCCTCCGTAATCCACAACACTACACTTTTTTTGTTCAATATATTACCATCCCGGTATCTCTAATCTATCCAGCATAACAGATGTAAAAAAAAGAAAGAAAGACAAAGGGAATTAGCATTCTAAGTTACTGGGAGGGCTAAAGAGGTGAAATGAAGGAGACACTGAGCGAAAGATCTGCAGGCACCAGAGATAAGATTGATGCATCGCCGTCAAACTTAAATACTGTATTTACGCGAATATAACACCCGGCCGTGCATAACACCCTCCCCAATTTTGATTTTCATAAATTAAAAATATAAAATATTTGTGAATAACAGCCCCGGGAAAAAAGAACTACTTTCTAGCCATTAACGTGGACCATTGAACATCGAAGATAATAATAAAATCATCCAAGTTAATATTTTAAAGTAATATTTTTCCAAAAACATTTTCAGAAAGAAAGACGTGTCTTAGGGTACAAGTGGTGTGTCTTCGCTACATACTCTTCAGCATTTGCGGCCGTTGCATACAAGCGTATTGCACACTGGAATATCTACTGCGAAGATATTCTTTGGTCGGAACTCTGATGACGTCAACGTGTTGTTGTATGGCGTATTTGGTATGACAGAAAGCTATGAAACATGTAGCTGTAATAAAAAAGTGATGAAAGTACGGAATAGTTACACCGCAGCATTTGAACTATAAGACGTGTGGTATGCAGAAGAAAACTGTAAAAGAACTGTTTCACGAAAGTTTACCATCAGTACACAATGCAAATGCGTGGCGAGAGGGAGTTGTGATTTTATCAACACAAATGTAATTATGTAGGCAGTACTATAACTCCTTGTTTGCCAATTTTTCTGTTCACTTTGGTCCTGTGATTGCTCACTATCCAATTCCAATGTAGGATCTGAATAAATAAATATTGCCTAAATAAACAACGACTGAAGGGGAACATGGCGGCCGCCATATTTGTTTACGACGTGAGTACCGGTTATGTTTGGGTTATGTACTGAACTTTTTATTTAAAAAATATATTTTGAAGGGATCGTTCAACGCGTTATTCATAACACTGTTCATTCTCTAGAGTTATTGTAGAATAAAAAATTTCTGTATCTAAAAGATGTTGTTATAGCAACGTCTTTTAGATACAAAAATTTTTTATTCAAATTGTCTTGTGTATAACAGCCTCCTCATTTATTGACACTGGTTTTTAGTAAAAAAAAAATAGGGGTGTTATACACGTGTAAATACGGTAATCTCTAGTATAGGCCATTCGGAATAAAGTGAGCACTAAAGATTTAACCTTTGAAAAAAATCACTATCCGTTACTGCATATAAGTCACCTTTAACAACAGTTACATTATTGTTTGTATGGTTGGTAGCGAATAACTGCATGTAGTTCCGTGTATTTTCTTATTTGAATACAGCATTAGTGAAACAACATCAATTGCAAACGACCTCTCTGTATTTAATATACTTTAAAATATTTATTTAAGTTCTTACTGACACACCTACTGACTGTACAATTCTATTTAATTAGCGGCAGCACAAAGCGACGCTACCGAGTCGATTATCGTTGGCTGACGCCGCTAACGCTTCACGCCACAGATGTAGTATAAAATTTCACCGACAGATGGCACCAGAGTTAGGTTTTCGCCGCTTGGAAGCGAATTGCGTCATTCAGTTTGTTTGTCCGTTATGTAATGAATATTGGTTTCTGAAAAACACATATAAAAGTATTAGAAGTGACTGTTCATGAATATCATTGCTAAATTATGTGAAGTCATTAGTAATTTGTTTTCTTTTATGATCGCCAGCCTGAGTATCTGGAAATAGAAACAGCATTTTTCCCCCTGTTTCACACATTAAGAAAATACGTTATATATTGTTTCTCTTTACGTGCGTCGTCTTCGTTCATTGCAGTATGCTGAACGGAACTTGAATTCTTGAGTTGCGTGTGTCGTGTGTGTTTTTAGTGGCGGTTTTAATTTAAAAGTTTGAATATATTGTGCATGCATTTACGAGATTCGTTACGGTAATAGCGCCGTTAGAGTAGACGCAGAGAAACCAGTGTTTTAAGACGTTTACTCGCAGGTATTTATAACTAAGATTATTACTGAGTATAGCATATATTCAACACCCGTGCATTTAATGAGTACATATTGGAGCTAAAATTTATCGGAGCACTGTAACGTAAATGTAAACATTGTACAAGCCTATGCAAATAAAAGCACGTGGCAATGTTGATGTTTACATGCAGCGGAAAGATATAAACTGGCAGAAAATAGAAATCAATCAGGGCTTTTTTGAGGGTTCACTTTATTCCGAATCACCTATAGCTTGCCTCGTAGGACGGGATTGGCGCATTTTAACGAAATTTATCACTCGCTCCGTCAGGGCCGCTAGCACAGCTAAAGTGAATGTGTTGCCGCTAAAAGAACTTATCTTTATGTAAGGATGATAAGAGAGTAGTAAATGTTATGTGCGCAGCAAAGATAAACACGGCTGCATGGACTCAGTGATAACACGGCTTAAGAAACGACTGCCACAGAGTTTTTGTATTATAAAAAAAGGGGTAGTTTGATGTGTAAATAATCAGGGTAGTATTTAATATTGTATTAGGTTTTGTATTTAACTTTAAACTGCAACACACACAGTGCTTGTAGAGGTCAGGGAGTTGTTACTGTACTGCAGGCCCAACGAGAGAATTCGACGCGCGCAGGGTGGCACACCTGCAGCTCGAGATAGATACAGACAGATGGGCGGCCGTACGGCCATTTTGTAACGGTACTCAAGTCTCCTGGCCGGGTATAAAAGGGTGTGCATTCGCCAGAGCAAGCAACAGTCTAGGGCTCGGGTCTCCCGAGCACAGCCTAGGCACCCCCCCCCTCCTTGCCGCGAGTGTTGTAGTTTGTGTTCTACCACCGAAACCCGACAGGCTATTGTAACCTCCTATCTTAATGCCTCAGGGTTGTAGTTTGTGTTCTACCACTGAAACCCGACGGGTACTCCCTCCTTCTCCTACCTTAATGCCTCAAGGTTGTAGTTTGTGTTCTACCATCGAAACCCGACAGGTTCCCCCCCCCCCCGCCCATTTCGCCTACCTTAATGCCTCAGGGTTGTGGTTTGTGTTCTACCACTGAAACCCGACGGGTAGGCCTGTGCGAATAACAGTTTTTCAGTTCGAATCGAATTCGAATACGAATAGCATAATATTCTCGAATACGAATATCGAATACCGAATATTAGAAAAAAATCAAATTAAATTAAATATTTTAAGATATTTTTTTCATCAATATAGCAAAACAAACCACAAAAACAACCAGACCTACACAATATTTTGACATCACATAATACTAGGAACTGGTTGAGGCAACAATGGTAACTTATTGGCAACACATTCACCATCCAGAATAAGAGTCTGAAAAGAATACAAAAATGTGATAGC
>PNEQ01000152.1:24536-51178 GCA_003012365.1 Medauroidea extradentata
GATTAGCATGTGTGCAAATCTCTACAGGAAAATACTTTTAATTTTTTATAAACTTCACAGTTTGAGAGCCACCTGAGTGTGTTTGTTCAAATATCACTTAATGGCAGTGGAAAACACTGCTTATTTCATGGAAACAACTATAAAATTATGCCAGTACAACTGTCAAAAAATGGAATTCTTACATGAGATGGACTATAACCACTGTTTCTTTACTTATACACATCTTACCAATGGCCTGTGAAAATTCTGCTTGCTTGTGTAATTACAACTATAATTTGTAATTTGACCCTGATTTCTGCAGCTTTCATGACTTACTGGTATAATGTTTATTTTTTAGACTCAAACTTAGTGAAATTATTGTCTTCATTATGTGAATGACTACACATTACTGTTATTTAAAAGCCAACTGTTCATTACAAAGAAAAACAAGCCAAGCCCCCATATCAAATTACACAAACACAACTGAATAAGTTACCTCACTGTACATGACGTACTGGCACAAAGCCAACTTACCAATGACATCCTGTTGTGGCGGGTCCCTTAGGAGTGTGTCAGTCTTGGAGACAACCAAGCTGTCACCAACACGAGGATTTATCAGCAGCACCTTCCTATCTGCAGCCACTGCGATGAGGGAAAGTGCTTGGTTGGGGCACCAGCTGATGGAACGAACCACCCCACCCACCGCAACTGTGTGCACGCAGCGAGTTGTCGCAATTTCCCAGACTGCAACACAGAGCATGCATTTAACTAATTTTCAAGTATTCATCATTAAATTACATGCAGGCAACCTACGTTCCTATAATGTATGTACAATACACAAACGTTATGCTACCTAATATGGTAATTTAAATCTGAGTACATAGCACTTCAGTTTAAAGTACTTTACATCAGGGGTGTGTAAAGTCCAATATTTTCATTACAAATAGAAGTAGAAGATCTAGGTCTTCGCCAAAGTTGAAATCGAAGATAAGTAATTCGTACACAATTTCTTTACATTGGTATTAAACTGAATGAACAACTAATATGTGGGTTACTTGAGTAAACAAACATTTGCAGAGATACAATTAACACATATTAATGAAAATGTTTGCTGGTGTTTGCATTCAACATTTAAAATTTCCTAATACTATAACTATATTCGAAGAGAAATAAGAATTTCACTGTTGCATTTTCACAAATTTTGTGTAGCTGCTCAAAAACTCTAGATGGTTCACATGTTCAGGAGTAAGCCTTTGCCCTTGCTCTGTAATAATGTTCCCTACAACTGAAAACAAACGTTCGCTGTTTACTTGAGTGACTGGGATTCCAAGTAGAGCTAGGCAATTTTTAACGAAGAGAGTACCTGGTTAGTCCGTGTTCACTCCACCACTTTCAAGGATCTTCTGTTTGCTTTATTTGTGACTCATTCAAATAGTTCTCGACTTCCCTTTCTGCTGATGAACATGCAGGCGGTACACTCATAATTGCATCAAAGAATACACACTGCGTTGAAGTTGAAGCAGGTGTTAAGACTGTATGTAGAGTGAATATTTAGTGTGCCAGTGACTTAATGTGAAATTCGAGTTAGTAATGCTATTAGAGACTTACTCTAGTGAACACTGCAATTTAAATTTCCCGCTCTGCCCACTCACTGGAATTAAGTTGGCAGCAGTTATTTAGCAGCATCCTGCCAAGAGTTGACAACCTTGGGCATCCTACAGGAAGCCAGTATCTCGGAGAGTATCGTGGTGGTGAGTAGTGCTATCGGGCAGCCTCACTGTTTATCATTGTGTAAATTTTGCATCAGATTTTGTTGTATACAACACTTATTACTTGTGCAATAACATTCTAGTCCTCTGGGCCAGGTCGTTCTAAAGAATTTTGCACCATTTTCGTTTCTATGTGACATGTGGCATTCGTGAGCGTGATTATGGTTTCTCGTGTGATATGGACCGCCACTGTTTACAGAACATATCTTTTAGTAACTAAATAATCATGAGTGAACTAAAAGCACTGTTTTTGTACTGCAATTAGCAGAAGGACGTGTGAAACGTTCGTGTGACTTGGCAACAGCGGCGGCGAGTGATGCTACCAAAGTCCTGTTGCTTCTTGCCAGAGCGCGCAATTTACCGGACGTGAAGCGCTCCTACGAAGCTGATTTCATTGACGTGGAAGTTTCTTCGGACCAAAGAAAAAACTTCAACAGTGAACGTCATCAGCGGCGCATGGTAGAATTCGAACAACAGTACTACACAGTCATGGCTGGCGTCGACTCTGTGAACAATAAGTCTGCGGTAGGCCTATCAGCTGCATCTGAGGGTGCCGCTTCAGAAGTCCGTAAGTTAAACATTGCTTTGCCAAAAATCGTCCTTCCCAGTTTTGATGGCACGTCACAACAGTGGTCCAATTTTCCAACTATTTTTCAACTTTAGTCTCTGACAACACTGCTTTGTCATCTGTAGAAAAATTAGCATATTTGATGGGTGTTCTTGTTGGTGAACCATTTGGGACTATCCAGTCATTACCGTTGTCTGATGCTAATTTTAAAGTGGCTTGGAACTTGCTCTCGTAAAGTTATGAAAACAAACGCTTAATTGTGCATGCAGATGTTGAGGCTCTACTGCAAGCACCTGCAGCTTCAGTAGACTCACCAAGTTCACTATGTCGCTTGTTGACAGTCATATCAGAAAATGTCTCAGCACTTCAGGTATTGGGGGCCCCGGTAAATCACTGAGATATGAGCCTACTTCCCATGCTGAGCAAGCGCCTGGACTCTAAGCTTTAAGCAGAGTGGGAGATGACATTACGCCAAGAGTTCCCTAATTTGATGTAAAATTCTTGAAAAGTACTGTAGGGCCCAGGAAGTAGTTTGTGGTGCATCTCGTACTAAACCCTTAGGAACACATACCTTTAAGCAGAAACCTCCAGCCCAACCTAAGTATCGTAAAAATTCTCTCCTCAGTTCAACACAGGCTTGTCATACGTGCAGTGCCTCTCATCTGTTGTATCAGTCTTCAGACTTTCATAATTTGAACCCACATGATCATTTTACTGTTGTAAAGAAGGAAAAGTTGTGCTTGAACTGTCTCGGTAAAACACACCTTTCCAAAAATTGCACTTCAACTTCTTAGTGTTGTAAATGTGGTAAGAAACACCACACCCTATTGTATTTTGAAAATGATCACATTGATAACGAAGTACAGGGAACAGATGCCGATCATTTTTCTGGAGAAACACTGTCAGCAGTCTCCTCAGTCACATCTGCTGTTTCTAGATCTGAACACACTGTTCTGTTGTCTACAGCTCAGGTGGAGGTATTTGATGTTACTGGCAATCCTCTTGTTGTTAGGGCTTTGTTGGATACAGCAAGCCAGGCTACTTTCATTACTGAGCATTGCACGCAGAAACTGAGTTTACATTGTGAGAAAACTCATTTGCCAATTAGTGGTTTATTAAGCAATGCAAGTGAATGTAGGTAAGGCTTCAGTTGTAATTATGCCAGTTCGGAGCACTGGTCCTCAGTTTGCAGTTGACGTATTTATTCTCCCACGCATAACTGGTAATTTGCCTAGTGTCATGGTGTCTGCCGATGTTCGTATGGCTGTCTCCAACTTGAAGTTAGCAGATCTCTCATTTGATACGCCGGGCCCAAGTGACCTTCTCATTGGTGCAGATCTGTTGCCCCAGATGGTTAGCGGTGGCAGAATCGAGGGCCATCCAGTAGCACTAGATTCAGTTTTTGGATGGATATTGATGGGAAAGGTAGCATCTAAGCCAACTCCAGCATACTCTCAGTATTTTTCTATTTCCTTGCTTGGTTCATCTCCTCCACTAGGAAAAGTCATGAAAAAATTCTGAGAAGTTAAGGAGTTTCCCAATAGCAAGTATCATTCACCTGAAGATGACCTTTGTGAGAAAATTTTTATTGAATCTCACAAACACATGGAAGATGGCCACTATAGTGTATGTTTACCATTCAGTAGCTCATGCCCTGAGGTGGGCAGCATCCGAGCACAAGCTGTTAATCTCCTGCTTGGCCTAGATAGGCATCTTTAAGGAAAACCAGATATAGCAGTTATCTATTCAAACTTCATGAAGGACTATCTTGCTGCAGGGCACATGTAAAAGGTTCCTGCAGAGCAAATACATTCAAGCTCAACATATTACGTTCCCCATCATGCTGTGGTTAAACCCGACAGTTCCACCAACAAGTTACGAGTGGTATTTGATGCCTCAGCCAAGGGTTCAACTGGAAAATTGTTAAATGACTGTCTTCTCACGGGTCCAAAACTACAGAGAGAGATTACTAATGTTTTGCTAGGCTTTCTGTCACATGCTGTTGTATTCATTGCAGACATAAAACAAACGTATCAGCAAGTTTATATCTATGAGGAGCACCAAGATTATCAACGCATTGTTTGGCGGTTCTGTGACACTGATCCTATTGTAGACTTTCGCTTAAAACCTGTTACTTATGAAGTATCTTCTGCTCCTTACTTAGCCCTTCATACATTGCAGCAGCTAGGCAAGGATGAAGCAACAACATTTCCTGTTGCATCTAAAGTTCCGCAATCTGACATCTATGTTGATGATGATGTCACAGGTTCCAACTCAACGGACTCAGCATTGGCTGTTCAAAAGGAACTGATTTCCAGTCTTGCCAAAGGTGGTTTCAAGATACAGAAATTCATGAGCAATCTTCCTGCTCTTCTTGATTGACTTCCACGTGAAGATGTTGAGACACCACAAACGTTAGTTTTGAACCTGATGGTCAGGTTATTGTCAAAGTCTCAGGTTTGCAGTGGAACCCAGTGTCCGACACATTTGCTCACAAAATTCAGGATAGTCCTGACCATGCTACCAAAAGAACCATCCTGTCTACGATTGCAAGAATTTTTGACCCACTTGGTTGGCTTTGCCCTCAGCTAATGTTCGCTAAACATTTGCTTCAAATTCTTTGGCTGAAAACAGTTGACTGGGATTCCGACCTTCCTTCTAAGCTGGAAGAACGATGACATCAATTCAAACAGGAACTTCTATGTCTGACAGCTATTGCTATTCCTCGCAACATATGAGGTACTGGGGAGTGTGTGTATGAAGTTCATGGGTTCTCGGATAGCTATGAAACCGGCTACGCAACTGTGGTCTACCTGCACAGCATGAGTTCCAACAACCAAATCAACCCTAAATTGTTAGTTGGGAAGTCTACGGTAGCACCAGTCTAAGTTCAGTCCTTGCCTCGTCTAGAGTTGTGCGGTGCCTTACTGCTGTTGCGTTTGCTTAATCTTGTCATTGTGGCCTATCAAAATGATTTTTGCTTGTCATCAGTCACAGCTTGGACAGACTCCCAGATGGTTTTGGCTTGGATAAATTCATCTCCTCATCACCAATTAAAAACTAACAGAGCAAGTGAGTTTCAAGACCTGACACCTTCGACTTGGTGGCGACACGTCTCATTTTATGACAACCCTACAGACTGTGCCTCGCGTGGTCTCCTACCAACTCAATTGCTGCAACACCACTAGTAGTGGACAGGTCCATCATGGCTACACGAGCCAGTTCAAAATTCGCCTTCCAATTCACAACACACTGAAGTTGAAGTGGACCCTGGCCTTCTAGAACACAAAACTGTGACACATATTTGGGATATGGAGCATTTGGTAACAAGGTTCAGTCATCTTACTAAGTTGTTGAGGGTTACAGCATTTGTGCTGCATTTCATCCACAACTTACATTCTTCCCAGTCAGCTCGCTTGAATGAAGGTCTCACACCAGTAGAATTGAATCAAACGTTACGGTTTTGGCTGCTTCGTATTCAGTCTACTTCATTTCGAGCAAACATTACTGCACCTAGCAAGGCTCGAAGTATCTCTCCCCAAGTTCGAAAATTAGTGCCCTTTCTGGATGAGCATGGGTTGATTGCCCCAAGCTACAATCCCATTTGCATATAAGCATTCGTTGCAACTTCTGGCATCGATGGCACCGAGACTATTTGCACACCGTCCAAAAGTGGCATAAGAGGCATGAACAGGCAACAGCTCTTGCACCCAATCAATTCGTGCTGTTGAAAGAAGACAGATTACCACCGCTACAGTGGCGCTTAGGCTACATCCAGGAGCTTCACCATGGGAAGAATGATGTGGCAAGAGTGGCTAGTGTACACACTACTACAGGATCATTTAAACATCCTGTCGTTAAGATTTGTCCTGTGCCACTGTGCTGAAATAATATTTCAAGGTGAGCAGAATGTTAAGACTGTATACGGTATATTGAGTATATTTTGTGTGTTAGTGACGTAATTAATATTCAAGTTAGTGCAGAAATGTACCTTTTGTGAACACTACTATTTAAATCTCCCACTCTGACAACTCATCGGATTTAAGTTGGCAGCAGCAGTCACCTAGCAACATCCAGCCAAGAGTTGGCAGCCTTGGGCATCTGGCAGGATGCCAGTATCTCAGAGAACATCATGGCGGTGAGTAGTGCTATCGGGCAGCCTGATTGTTTATTGTTGTGTAGATGTTCCATCCAAGCAACTTTGTTTACTACTCATGCAATAACAGAGTGTAAGTTCCTATTTACAAAACAGTTTTAGGGAGCAAATGAAGGCAGCATCATAACCACAAAATTGTCTTAAGTTGGGACTTTAAAACAGGGTTTCTACTTTATTGTATAGCATACCAGTATGTACTTAACGAAAATTATAAATACATCTGTATTTACCCTAATATCAGACAACTCCCTATATTTTCCCTTTGGTGAGGAGGAATATTTTTATTTTAGCCAGAAATACAATAACAGGCCTGAAGAATAAACTCAAAAACCAAATATGAAATACATAAACACATGCCTAACTAAAATAGGAAAATGGTTGACCTGTCATCAAAGCAAATGCCTAACCACCATTAGATTAAATTTCATATTGTAGCTGCAACATTCAAATTTCTTCCCCAATGCAGACAAACCTATTTTCTTAATGCAGTTCCTAATTAACGCATGCTTACATTTATCAGCAGGTCTAACCTTCAAAAATAAATTTAAAAACATCTTTAGCAAGAACAAAATACATATACATGTTCCCAAATGACACCATGTTGGTCATTGTCATAGATACCAACATGCATTGCGTTATAAAACAAATCCTAAGTGCGCTTAAAGGAACAAGCCTTATGTGCACGTGAGAGTAATGGAGCATACTCTACATTTCAAGACATTTTGTTTACCCCCGTCCACCATTTTGCAAATCAAATGCCAACTTCAAAAAATGTGAAGATGGCCACCTGCGGTGGATTTTGATGCAATGATATTTTATGCATATTTATTACATGTACAAATATTTTTGCAGCTGCTCTGTGAGTTACTTTCCAAATTTCACAGTTAAATGTATAAATCAGCCTGAATCAAAGACAAGTAACATGGTATACAGAATCAAAGACAAGTAACATGGTATACAGAATCAAAGACCTGTAACACGGTATACAGAATTGCAGACCAGTAACACGGTATACAGAATCGCAGACCAGTACCACATGTGCACAGAATCTAAGTCCAGTAAATGGTATGTATGCAGAATCAAAGACCAGTAACACAGTATGTATACACAATCAAATACCACTAACATGGTACCGTATTTACTTGTGTATAATGAACACTTTTGTTCCAAAACAACGGATAAAAATTCAAGGGTGCACACTACTATACATGAAAAGTAGAAAAAAATACGCAGAAAAAAGGCTACCACAAGAAGGCGGGGGAGAAGGCGAGTTGCAGTCCTAAACTGAGGGGTGTCAAGAGTGGGAGGCAGAGAGAGAGAGAGAGAGAATGTTCTCACCGCCTGGTTCCGCCATCATTACTCTTCTTTCTTTTCTTTGTGTGAAAATAAGACGACCCCAAAATGTTTGGAAGTAATAATTGAGAATAGGGTAAATATGGTAGATAACTTCTAAACAAAAGCCCATTTAAATTAACTCAGTACCTACCTCATACAACCTTTATAGTTCAAAAATACATTTTACTACAGTAAAACACTCCCAATTTTATTAATGGAAACAGTTGCATACAGGACTTCCAATACAACCGTATTGGTGAAAACCGATGTATATACAACTGTTTACACAATAATATACCAAATTCTAAAACAAAACAGACTTTATAAAATTCAGAAAATTGTAAATAAAGCATACTTTACTGCAGTACTGAAACTAATATCAAATGTATACTTAAACACATTCAGTCGAGCTTCGCTACTACGACAAGCCATGGTTTCCGAGAAATTTGTCGTAGTTGCGTTGTCATAGTTTCAGAACTACCCAACTTCAATCTACCCCTTAAAAATTTTTTTTTGTGTAATTTCGTGTTAAACTGTCACGGCCTAAAACAAACAATTTTCAAGAAATTAATACCAGATGAGCCTATAACAGTTACCAAGTTTCCAAAAACTTTTAACAGCGAGCACAAGTGTTGAATGCCGTGACATGAGCGTTGCGTAACAATGTGCGTCCCTAGATCCTTCCTCATGACGTACTTGGCAGCAACTGCCATACGACGGATGAATGACATCAGAGATCTAGGTACACAGTCTAAAAAGCATGGTGGCGGACAGTACAAGAACTAAGATGGCAACAGTGTTTCGGTGTTCCGTCAGAATGTGCTACTGTGCATTGTGCAGCAGGTTAATCTAGCGCCGTGCTCTAGCATGTACCATAAAATAAAAATGTATTACAGAAATGCAATATCTCGCCGGCACAAAAAGACAGAGCTGAGGTGAATGTTGCGTTACTTTTGATGCAGCACATGTAGTAATCAGTTTGACGAGTGTAGCCTTCATTCATTTTTTACATCATGTGTGCTCTCATGATAATTCTATTCCTGATGAGGAGTACACTGGTTTCAACTTGCTATAGCTGAGAGTGGTGCAGTTATTTTCAAATGTTTGCTGTGAATAAATCAGAGCAACCATCAAAAATATTTTTTTGGTAAGAAACTTGGGGTGAAACAAAATATTTTCCAGTAAAATTTTATGGCAATTACTGGCATTTTTCTACACTTTAAAATATGTGTGCCCATTCACACTGTGGCAAGCGTAGAATAATGTGTGTGCTTATCCGAGACAAGTAAAAATTAGCTCGAACAGGTGAATGTAATTTGTTTACTTGTCTGTTGGAGAGGTGGTGCGTTTGCAAGCGAAAATGAGCGATGCCAACATCGGTACTTACTACTGTATATTTATAACTGAGGATTGCTGTCTGGAGTTCCAGACCTACACTAGCTATTCGTGAACTGCGTTTAGCTGCGCCACGAAGTTATTTTTGAAGCCAATATTCAGTAGTAACAGAAGTGGGCGCACGTATCCTCATTGACTTTGAGCAAGGTCACAAGTTTGTAATTTTATTACGGAAGTGTGCCGATAGGAAACGTGTTGGACCTACGTTTGAACGCTACCATACCTACACAGACTGTTCGTTGATAAGCAATGCTAAAGCTAGACATGCTTGTTTTCATACACGGCCCACCACCCGTGATTATTTCTTGGTTTTTATTTATCTTTCTTCCCCTTCAGCTGTCCAAACAGACTTTTCCCAAGAAAAAAATTAACATGGCTTATCCCCGTTCCCACCCTTCCCCTGATATGGTGTGTACAATATTTTAACAATGCAACGGTCTGCCCACAAGGATTTACTGCTTCTCGCTCACGTTTATGGGAGCGTGTAGCATGCTAAATTATAATTTTTAAGCAGTGTACAAAAAATGTTGAAACTGCAAATAAACTAAAAGATAAAAACATGTAATTAACGGCCAACTGTGTGAGCGTGAAGGTTGGTGACACTCAGACCAACAGACGCACTGACACATTAGACAGCAGTACATCCCTGCTGCTTATCTCAAATAAACTCAAAGTCTGGGCATTAAAATCTGAGCTGTAGCAAGTTAGGCCGAGATAAACACGAGTAGTTTTGTGTCTGTCTCTGTGTGTATCTGTGTGTGCCTGAGTGTGGCAGTGTGTGTGTGTGTGTGTGTGTGTGTGTGTGTGTGTGTGTGTGTGTGTGAGTGAAAGAGAGAAAGTGCTATCGTATCTTCCAGGCATTCCTTAAGTCTCGTGTACGTACGCGTGCATGTGTGAGTGTGTGACAATCGGGTATAGAACAACGGGCGGCAATGTGAAGTGAAGAAACTGCACATGTTCACCGTTATTAAGTCAGGAGATGCTGTTCTTGTTCCAAATAGCCACGTTGTCATCTGAGCTGAGCGTAGGCTTTTTGGGACTGCCTGAGAACAGTGTGTCTAGCATCAGCTGCGTAGCCTTTCTCTTTTTATCTCTCTCACTCCCTCTAAGTCAGGAGTGGCCAGCTGGCAATGATTTTATGTACAAGGAAGCAGAAGGAGCGGGGTGGACTTGAATTCTTATTGTCCTCTCTCCTTTGTGCGAGTGTCCGGCCAATATATGATTTTAATGCTGTGGGTAAGCTTCTTCTCCCACTTGTCAACCATACACAGGATCTAGACCCAAGTGACAGAGCAGCGGGCTGATGCACCCAGCCCAGCCGCCGAGGATCTAGGCGGTTTGCTGAATTCTAATGAACAAACAGTATTTTAAATCATTGTTCCTGCTCGCAATATGTTAACTTTTATAATTTTATACCTTATAATAATTTAATTTTTTTTTTTTTTTGTGGGGATTGAGAATAATGTTGTAGTAGCAGATGTCGTAGTTGTGGGACTAAACAGCATACAGTAGAACCCTGTTATGACATCCAAAAAATGTCTACTTTATAAATGGGAACTCAATATAAGAAGGTAACTTCTTACATTAAAATAGTTTTAGGGACCAAGCGAAAGTAACCAACACCAGGAAATACATCACTTGTAAATTTTTAGTGCTTAATAAGCTTAGAAATTTGAACACATTTGAAATTTGGATTTTCTGGATAACAAGACTAAAATTTTTCAGTCCCTACAGAAACACCTTAAATGTGGGTTTACAACACATACCACCCCAACCCCCTCAAAAAAAAAAAAATCAACAACCAATCAGGTATGTTACTAGTGTAATACACTAGACCCCCGATTTTACGAATACTCACGGTTCCTCTCATCGCATTCGTAAAATCGCTACCTTCGATAGCGGCTTATTTTTTGCCCCCCCCCCCTCCCTAAAACAGAAAATTTTAAAATTGCATTTTTTTTGCAAAGTGTTTCTAGGCCTCAACTCCCGTAGCGTTTTGCGGGAAATTAATTAATGTTATAATGTAAACATAAATTGATATCAGTAGCCAGACGTCACACTGATGAGCGGTAGATATGACCGACCCTTGCCCCCAAAAAATGAGAAAATCGAGATTCCGAGTGTCTTCTCTCGAGCGAATAGACCGACTTCCGTAGCATTTAACGGAAAAATAACGCAAGTGATAGTTTAAATATAAATTTATATCAATAGTCAGACGTCTTACGATCAAAAGAACACCGCTAAACAATAGATATGACCAATCCTTTTCCTAAAAAAAAAATGAGAAAATCGAGATTCCGAGTGTCTTCTCACGAGCGAATAGCCCGATTTGCGTAGCGTTTAATGGAAAAAAAAAAGTAGGCATTCCTTACTAGTAAAATGTCCTTGTAAATTATTCACCAAAGAAAGAAGGAATAAGCGGATGTATTAATTCATTGCGCAGTTTTATATAACTTAACGTAAAAACATTCCCTCGACGTTGTTAATGAATTGTACGAGAACGTAGATACTAGTAGCGTCCAAAGCGGACAGATAGCGCAACTGTACGAACGTTCACAAGATGGAAGATAGATAGCAGCACTGTAGCATATACCGACGTAGTTCCAAAAACGCAATTTTGTGACGTTATTACCTAAAATAGTCGAGAATTACATGTATAAGTGATTGAAAATAATCACTTTCAAAGTCAGTATATGCGGTAAAAATAAATTAGGAGTTCCGGGATTACGTAATACACGAACGTCTATTTATTTTCCAAGTTCAACATACCCGGAGACAAAATGTCTCTACACTTGGAGTATAGGTAGCGCTATTATCGTGCTCACTTGTGAAACGCACGTTTTACGACACGCAGTAACGCATTGTTTTAAGCAAATTATGCACCAAGTTAATTGTTTTAAGTACGTATGGTGTTAACGCAATTAAGAAAAATATCACGCTATTGTTTATAGGGTTCGTGTAAAAAAGTAAACTCATTCGGCGCGAGACGAGAGAGATATAAGACGTCGTGAAACAGCCTAGAAGGAGGCTGTACTATAGTTAAATGAGCATATGCGCATGCGCTAGAACTTTGCGTCTATAGTACGACCTCAATATAGATCCTAATACGTCGTAGTTGACGGAGACAGGCCGGCCGGCTTGGCACAGGCGGCGCCAGCGCCGGCGCCGCGCGGTTTTCAAACTGTCACTGCCGCATTTTATAACGGATTTTCGCTATTTTTGTTTTATTTTTAATATTGTGAGTTACCAAGTAATAACTGCAACTCTACAATCCATATTTTAAAGCCGTGAATTAGATAAAGTATGTTTTATTCATTGTCAACGTAATTCCTTACAATTTTTTTTTGTCATATAATTTTGTTATATTTTGAGGGTTCCTGAGATTGTATTCGTAGAATCGCTACCTTCGTTAAATCCAGGGTTCGTAAAATCGGGGGTCTAGTGTATATAGCATCTACAAATTGATATGAACTGGAGGAACTCACTCTTGATGGTGAGGTCATCAGAACCGGAGGCCAGATACTGGCCACGAGGTTCTACAGTGATGCTGCGCACCAGGTCAGTGTGGCCCTCGTACACCAGGGACTGCGTGGTCGGGAACGGCTGCAGGTCCTGAGGACTCGGCAGCTGAGGCACCAGGTCCTCTGGCTCTATCAACAGCTGCACAAAACATGCCATATTATCACTCACATGTCATGACCTGGTAGGCCACTTTCTGTTACTGTCGTAAGAAAAGATTCTGTTAGTTCAAGAAGTATGCAAAGAGCAAGGATATGAACCCATTTGCTGCTGTGATATAGGCACCAAATGCTGGTAGCATTTACCAGAGCACCATCACTTTGTTTTAACACCGTTCCTAGCTCAAGAAATAGCTCCTGAAGGTGAGCAAGGAACAGATAAGAGTGAAGAGAGGCAAAAAAAAAAGATGTCAGTAGTTCCTGTTACAGTAGAACCCTGTTGTAACAATTTTCAAGGGACCTGTGGAAAAAAAAGTGTTACATGCAGGAAAATGTCATAAGCAGGAATCAATATTTTTACACCAATAAAAGGATATTACACAAAAGTAACTTAAAATTTATAGTTTATGTACAGTAGATAAGCCTATAATGAGATTAAATGACCTGTAGTTACTGTGCCATCAGAAACATGATTAATACATACAGTACATTGTGTGTATAATAGAGGCTTTCCCACTTGTTTCTGTAGGTTCATGATCGTCATCCTCAGGATCACAGTCTTTAATATCACTGTCATGTACACTTATAACACTTTCCCACATATAAAATAGTTTTTTACAGTTGTTTGTAGTCTCCAGCTTAGTTAGTTTATCTAAAATAATGCAGTTAAGAAACATTTTACCTGAGTTGTGGTTATTGTCTGAGAAAAAAGTGATGTTACATACAGGAAATTAAAATACTAGTGTTGTTATAACCAGGAAATGAAAGCACTATGCCTTATGGATATTAAATGGTGGGACCAACGAAAAGTGATGTTATATGCAGGAAAATGTTATATCCAGGAATGTTATAACAAGGTTCTACTGTAACAATTTAATGCCTCCCACTTTCACTCCTCTCATTTGACTGATGTAATCTGCTGTAATGCCTCGGAAGGGCAAAATTTCAGCTTGAGATATTTATATAGTAGCAAAAATAGATTTTTAAGTGTTGAATAAGTCACAAGACTGAATGTCTTGCAAGCATTTAGACAATTTGACAATGGAAGCAAACCTGTTTATGTGAATAAGCACACCTACCTGACCCCAACTGGTTACTTAAATACCGTATATACCCAGGTACCACCCACCCCTGTGTAAGGCCCGCACCCTTATTTTTAGAATGCCATAGTGGGAAAAAAATGTTTCACATCAAATCTGCACGTATAAAAATCTTTATGAATCAGGAGTTAGTTTGCTTTTAAAAAGTCACAAATCTTAAAGAATTACGAAGTGAAACGTATATTTTGGTCCAGATAAAGTCAACTCCCGATTTAACGACCCTTCACGGATCCAGGGAATAGGGTCGTTCTTTCGGGGGGTCGTTATTAGAATTCTGACAAGTTTTCGGCGATCCCCGACCTCTAAAATGTCAACATTTACCGTTTGTTATCATTGAATCGGCGTTCACTCGTCTTTGACGCAAAAATTATGGATTTTTATAAAATTATACACATTTATTTTGAAAAGCAAACGTGTTATTTCTAAAAGTACGTCGATGAAGTGGATCCACGACCTTTATTTACTGCAATATACGTAAACCATAAACGTTGCAGATAAATTCTTGTGGCCGCAACGTCCACTGTGGGATGTTATTTTCAAGAATGCTGCAATAAAGTTTATTGAAATAGTAATATTTTTCAGTAGAGTGGAGAATTTTGAATAAATAGATATACTGGAAGCGGATACATGACCTTTCTTTGACTCAAAATTATTTAAGCAAAGACGTTGCCGGCAATATAGATTCCCGCGCCCGCAACAACCATTTTTTGAAGTTATTTGCAAGAATACCACAACAAAGTTTATTGAAATAGTAATATTTTTCAGTAGAGTGAAGTATTTTGAATAAATAGATACACTAGAAGCGGTTATAGGACCTTTCTTTGGATCAAAATTAAACAAAAACGTCGCCGGCAATATAGATTCTTGCGCCTGCAACGACCATTTTGGAAGTTATTTGCAAGAATAAAGCAACAAAGTTTATTGAAATAGTAATATTTTTCAGTAGAGTGGAGAATTTCGAATAAATAGATATACTGGAAGCGGATACATGACCTTTCTTTGGCTCAAAATTAAGCAAAAAAGTTGCCGGCAATATAGATTCCCGCGGCCACAACAACCGTTTTTGGAAGTTATTTGCAAGAATACCGCAACAAAGTTTATTGAAATAGTAATATTTTTTAGTCGAGTGAAGTATTTTGAATAAATAGATACACTAGAAGCGGTTATAGGACCTTTCTTTGGATCAAATTTAAACAAAAAGGTCGCCGGCAATATAGATTCTTGCGCCTGCAACGACCATTTTGGAAGTTATTTGCAAGAATACAGAAACAAAGTTTATTGAAATAGTAATATTTTTCAGTAGAATGAAGTATCTTGAATAAATAGGTACACTGTAAGCGGATATATGACCTTTCTTTGTCTCAAAATTAAGCAAAAACTTCGCTGGCAATATAGATTCTTGCGCCCACAATGACCGTTTTGGAAGTTATTTGCTTGAAAGTTACAATAAAGTTTATTGAAATACATAGTAATATTTTCCAATAGAATGACGTATTTCGAATACTAAATGATACTCTGGACGTGCCGTAATGTTGTTGATTGAAATGGTAATTTATTTCAATAGACACATACACTGGTTGACATCTACGACTGTTCTTTGACACATCAGGCACAAACTTCGCCCGCAACGGTAATTATAGTTGTCACAACATACGTTTTGATAAAGCTATTTGCCTCCTGGAACCTCGTCTTGGCAGCGAGCGATCACACACACGTGTACGATAATTTGTGTGCGCAAGGACCTAGCTGGAAACTAGTTAGCTCGAAAACAACATGATACACGACATGTCTGCTGCATCACTTGTGCCACATTTGACCGCTATCTAGTCTCAGCTCCTGACGTACGCTCGCTCAGCAGATGGGACGTGATGATAATGATAACACTACTCCCTCTGTTTCGTAGTTCTTTCGCTTTCTAGTTCAGCCGGCCGTGTGAAAATAATCTGCTTGTATAATGATTCTACTCTGTGCGCGAGTTATTTACACACTTCACCAATGTGCATGGAGAGGTATTTGATACTCAGTTTCCATTTGTTCACCAACAGTAAACAATTACAAACATCAAGTTGTTGATCATTGTTAATAATCTTGGATAACGCATTCACAGAACAACTTTAAACATACACAATGCTGTTTCACATTTTCTATTTACGATTGCGTGTGCTTGAGCGCTGTTGTCAAGTGTCTTACTGCCCTATGCCACGCATCTCTGAGACATGCACCCGACGTTTGGTAGTGCCAATTATGAAGTGTCCTGCTTTCACTTGTTAAAAGAATAATGATTTATAAACATTACTGTATGTACATCGTTAAATTACATTATGGTAATTATATTTAATAGCATTTAGTTAAACAAAACGGAAAATGTAATAAAGCTTAAATAAACACTATGTATAATCGTAATATCACTGGTACAAAGGCACGAGAAATCAGTGGCAAAAAAGTTACGGCGTGCACATGATGAAAAGAGGTGAGCGAACGGCCCTTTTGAAGTGGTTGGCCGGGTGGGGGAAAGAGGCGGGCAGGTCGCTGACGGCCGGGGGATGGGACGGGGCATTCAGGCCGGCTGGCTGGCCATCGCGTGAGAGATGTGCGTTTCGTAGTGCGGCAGCAAAGTTTCCTGAAATTCTATTAATAAATACAGTGGAACCTCTTATCTATCGTTTCTCAGGGGACTGACAAAAAATTTCAGTACATCCAGACATTCAATGGATGTGGACTTAAAATGGAGACAGACAAGAAATGGGACTACAGAAAGTGTTCCACAGATGCGGCCATCGCGTCGTGCGGGAGGAAGGGACAGCAATGTATATTTTTAGAACAAACACGCTGTGTGTGGCAGTACAGTTTGAGAAATAACTGCTACAGTTTGCGGCCATAATAAATGCAACGCCTATTGGTAAGTGTAAATATAAATTTTTTTATGTAAGACATACCATGTTTACTACGAAACGCACATCTCTCACCACCGGCCATTAGTATCTTGTCTTTATTTTTCCTCCAATCTCGCACACACAGTTTGTCAACATCATTTTTTCTTCCCGCAGCACGGTTACCACTCTCTTCCGCTTCACTGATAATCTTTCATTTTTCTGCATTTGTGAATGAACGCAGCCTTTTGCAACTCATCTCAATACTTTCAGCCAATACACGTGTGAAGCCACTCAGTACTTAACTGTATGTGCTTCGCTTAGCTAAATTACGCTAAAGGTAGTTTGTCGCAGCAAGATGGAGCGTGGCAATGCCAAGAGTAATGTGACCTTGACTGCTGACACACACAGCCCACCCCCACATGCCTCGCTCCATCCACCCATCCCAACTTCAACCACCTGCTCAGCAGCGCGGACGACGTAATCATTCCACACGGTTATCACAGCTTTACGTGAATTTATTAAGGCATTTCACATAAAACAATAACTTGCAGCAGGATATGGGTGTCAATTATTCGTACTATGGCAGCTTACCGGCGTGGCGGCGCTCTTCGTCAGAGTGCAAAAACAGTCCAAGTGCAGTTTGACCCAGATACCATCCACTCCCCACTTTTACAAACTTATATTTTGGAAAAAATTTGCGGGTGGTACCTGGATATATACAGTATGTAATATAACAGCCTATAAATGAGCAACTACAGGAGCATATACCTTCATCTTCCTAGCCCTGGGGCAGAGGTAGAGGTCGAGACAGCGCAGGAACCGCTCTCTGATATAGTGCTTGTAGGATGGTACCTCCCTCAAGCTACCATATTTCTCTGGTACAAAGTGCAACTTCCTCTTCCAAGGGGTTGCCTTCAGCTTGTGCCACTGCTTTAGCTACAAACACCACCACACAGCATGCCATGTCAACATTCCCATGGTGTTCACAACATAACATCAAACACATTCTGTGAAAAGAGAAATTTACTTGTATAAATATCATATTCACAATAGAATTAAACTAAACATTTCACTCTTGTAGCTTCAGAATTTACAAAAACAGGGACTAAGCACTCAAAGATACCTAAGAGAAACCTCTTTGATGCAAAGTTCTGATTAACACAAAGTTGTTTTCTTCCACCTTCGAGAGATCATAGGAATTTAATGCTAATTTGTATGTGTAACAAAAAGTTTCAATTTTATTGCATTAAATTATAACGTAATACTGTAACAAGTCAACAACAAGAATGTTACTTTCTAATGAGTCAAAATTTTATAATTGTTTTATTAATTTTCAAAGGCCTACTTATTAGAAACACCTGTTTGTACAAACAATAGGTACTACAGTACTACCAAGTGTAAAATTGCAGGCCTTGAGACTTGTATTAGAGAAGTTTCAGTGTTTCAGAACACATTTCAAAATTTAAAGTTGTGTGCGACAGTGTCCTACACAATTTAAAGTGCAATTACAGTGTTAAACTTATTTGTGATAGTACAATAATGTGACTGAAATATGGCATGGCCGACTCGCTGTTTTATTTTTTTTAGAATCACGGAGTACTTGAGAAATAACTACACATGTTTATTTTATTTCTTCATGATAACATTACCTTTGCAGACACTAAACATGTGTAGATTAAAATATTACAGAGTAAGTAATTTTATTTTTTCTACGTATTTCCCTACAACTACAAAATTTACATCTCACAATTGTCGCAATCAAGTTTTTTTAATAAGAATTTTTGTAAAAATTATGAGACAATTATGCGATGAAATACAGTACGTACGTTTCACAACTATGCATGGAACAGGCTTTCATTATGAAGCCTTGTAGAATGATTTTAAGAAAAGTTAGACATGTGATGGTAGTTAGGCAGGTACAACTACTGTAATCAGGCTGTATCAGCTGGATGAACACATATGTAACATGTACAATCAACTAGCAACTAAATGACAGTTACAGGCTAATTTTATTTTAATGGTTGACACAGATGTAACAAAGCACACTCATGTAACTTTTCCAAGTTTTGACATTTCTCTTCTGAGAAATGTGCCTGACAGTTCCATTGTTTGGAACTTTAAACCTACCTGGTTTCCTGGAAAAATACTTACTGTCTCCACAATCCTGTTTACAGACACAATTCTCAGAAGTGAACTGTCAAAATATGGCAAACTTATACTTTACAGACTATAAAAACTATAGCTTATCAAACATTTTTTAAAATTTATGCTAGGCTTGAGGAAAGGACATTTTCCTACAAACACTTTTTACAATTTTGGATGGCAAATTAATGAACAGAATTTATTACTGTTAAATTTAAACTGCACAACAAGATACATTCTACAACCAATTATGTAAGGCATTGGCTATTGTACAAAAATTAACGTGAATGTTATAGAAAAATTAAAACGGTCCAAGATGATACTCTCACTAAGCAAGCCCAAATTTTGCACAGAAAATGGCAGCCTGCTGCTATGCTATAGAGCATCTCATGATTAGATTGCAGTACAGAGCTATATTGGCTTTCACTCTCTCTTTTGAACACGCAGTAACTGCCATAAGCACTGTCTGTTTCTGCACGCACTGTTGCCAAAAAGCCACAATTTTCATATTGTAACTTTGATCTTAAAATTTTCACATATTGTACAAAATCAAAATACGCATTGGATGAAACGAATACAGTAGAAACACGATTTTAACGAAATTGCATGGGACCTGAAAATGTTTACTCTAAATCAATGTTTCGTTAAATCAAACTTCACCCCCCCCCCCCCAAAATAAGTTAAATCCTTGGGTGTATTTCGTCGGAATTTAACGTAATTTTAAAAATGTATATCGGTTCAAAACTATAACAAAACGCATTTACCGCAATAGGTAAGCCACAGCCACGAAAAAAAAAAAAAAAAAAATTGGCGAAAAAACTTCTAGTCGAACGCTCGGCGAACGTGCGCATGGTGAGTTAAGCTGTCCTTGCGCACGCCATCAACATATGAGAAGTGATGACTATCACCGCCGAGCTGTCAATATTTCCGTCTCTCTCCGGCCTGCTCCACCAACAAAATTAAGGAAAATCCCACAAAAAATAGTAAAAAAAATTTTTTTAATGAAAACTGAATTAGAAGTTTGCGAGACAAGGGTAAAATAATAATTAAATATATGCGGTGGCAGCAGTAATTGTAGCTTGTATACAGCCGCACTCTTGAAACCAACTCGTGTTGGTCTGCTCGCTAAAAATGCTTTGCTCTCAAGCATTTTTTAGCATCAGAGAAATAAATTATTTATGTTTACGGTAATAAATTCGTTGCAAAAAGTCTGCATAAATAATATTAAGTATTTTTTTATAAACTCGCACATGCTTGCCGAGCGTTTGACTAAGTTTTTTCGGCTGAATTTTTTTTCTTTTCACGGCTGTGGCTTACCTATTGCGGTAAATATGTTTTGTAATTGTTTTGAACCAATATACTTTTTCAAAATTATGTTAAATTCCGATGAAACATGGCCAAGGATTTAACTTGCGGGGGGGGGGGGGGTGAAGTTGAATTTAACGGAACATCGATTTAGAGTACACATTTTCAGGTCCCATGGCATTTCATTAAAACGAGGTTCTATTGTATAATGATTAATAGGTAGCCTATGTAATGATAATTATTTGTTACGAATTTCCTAAATCTAATGTATTTATACCAGGGCAGTATGTGAACTGTCTCATATTTTAAAGTAATAGAAAAATGTGATTAGATATACATTTTGAAGCTTAATCTTATACATATTACACTGGCATCAATTAAAAAAATGTAAAATATAGTATTCTAGTACTTAAAATTATGAAGTACTGTAGTACATCTCCAGAACTTCATAACGCGGCTGCGAACTGGCAACAACACACGCCATAAGCCCTGTACGGTTGGAACACTCTATACCCACAGAGTAAACACAGTGAGTATTCACTAACCTCTCGTTTGTCAAACAAGTACTCAGAAGGAGGGTTGTAAGACTCTGCGTGTCCTGGCAGGTTCCTCTTGGGAGCAGGAATATGGTTGTGAATCCGGCGCATCTGCTCCGCACTGTCGTCGCTCTGCCACAGCATGTAAAACTTGGGGCCTCTCCCTTTCCTCTCTCTTTTCTTCCGTGGCTTGATCCAGCCCATCTTAATGGCATGCACAATCCGGCTCACCTTCTGCTTCTCTGACCGACTAGGTAAGAATGAGCGCTTGTGCTCTGGGAACTTGCGCACTGGCATCTTCATCACCTCGGATGAGAACCACTCTATCCATGGCTGGAAAAAATCCACCATCACCTTACACTTGCGCAACCTAACAAATTTGCTACACGTCCTCTTGGTACCCAAGCTTGTCTTAAAAGTGTTTAGAACTTAAAAATTAATGAGAAGCCGCAATATGTAATAAATATTATACCAACTGACAAACAGAGTTAAGGGAACCAAAACAATTTAAATATTTGTGCTTATGTTGCATGATTACACACACAAAAATTTGAAAGATTATGACTATGAGACATGCTGACAACAGCCGCTGATGTGAACCAACACTTGCCTAGCATCTTTGTCAAATTAGTAGTATGCCAACTTTAAGACACAGTGTTCCTTCAAATAATGTATACCTACATGTCAAAGCAAGCTGTCTGGTAATATTAACATAACACAGTGAAGTAAGTGTTTTACATCTTGTTGACAGGGGGTCATTATATACGGCGATAAAAAACAACACAGCAAGAACTGGGAGATTAATCTATTATGGCCTTTGTAGAGAAACCATCCCAGCATTTGCCTGGAAGCCAATGAATACATAAAAAGGATGGCCTGAGCCGAATATCAGATCAAGGTCCTCCTGAATAGGAGTAGAAAATGAAACAGTTGCATCCCTTGGTTCTGTCATTCTACATTTAGTTAACACTCTTAAATGTAGCAATATATTACAAAAAACAAAATTCAAAAAGATACACTTTCTAGTAAGCATAATGTTAACACGTGTTAGATTCCTCAGTGCTCCGAAATTGAAATATATACCAAAATTTTCATGGAATATTATAAGAGCATGCACTTAACGGGCCTTGGTCCCTTAGAGTTTTGGGAAAATCCGCGTGACGGCGCCACAGGTACCATCCTCTAGTCCATATCTCTGTCTCCCTCCCGTGTTTCCGCTCTCGCTCAGTTATGAGAGGAATTTCATACGGGACGGCATAGCGCGATAAGATCTCCAGCAGTGCACTACTCCGTCCTAACGACCTAGTGCGTCTGGTGACTGCTGCAGTGTTGCCAACCCTAAGAAGACATTAGCGCGTTCTTGGAAGGCAGGGGGTTATTCGCTTCCTTTCCTCAGCTAGGCCGGGATCAAGGTTTGGCCGGGATAGCGATGGCTTTACTTTGCGGAACTCGTTCACGTAGCCGACTAGCGATTGACGTTCTTACTTGCATGGGATCTATCAAGATCATTTACTTAATGTTCATTACAACCTTCAGTAACGAAAAGCTCATTAAAAGTTAGAAAGTGATACCTGGAATCGTACCTCTTGTAAGCCAATCATAGTTCGGCGAAATATTTCACCTGGTTGTGCTATCTTTGCTTCCCGTTTTTCCCTTTTCTTTACTTCTACCATGTGTTTTTCTGTTATAATACAATTAAATTTTACTATCAAATAGTCAGCGAATAAACAGATGGAGAGTGTTTGTGCTTTGTGTTTAAGGTTTTATGTAATTCCATTCGAAAGATTAATAAATAGGTCTAGAGCCTGGCTGAAGTACAAAATTTTCATATATTTTTGCATAACTTGGAAATAAGTTTTGCCAAATACATTAAGAATATGTACAGAAACACGAACGTATCTCAAACAAAAATACAAACAATGTAAAGATGTCTACACAGTCAATAAATTATAAACACAAATTTAATTTAAAATAGTTAATTTATAGCGAACTTCGTATTTTAGGATTAGGCGTACAAGTCACAGGATGCTCTCAGTTTTGTCTAGCAAACGTTTCAATGAACTACTCATGAAAATAAAATATTAAAGCATTCTAAATAATGGGATATTTGAATTGTGTTCTTCCTAAATGTAATGTGACGCCGCCAGTAAGAGTTTTGCTCAGTTAAAACAAATAATGAGATAGGTATTCAGTGATTCAATAATACAAAATGTTACTGGGCAATAAGCGCTTTAAAAAACAGCTTGGAAAGTGTTTAGTTACTGAAATGCATATAAATCAAACACTTCAGCAATCTATTTCTATAACCTGAACACCAGTTTATGCAAATTCCGTATTTTAAGTAGAATAAATGTCGGCGATAATTTACATTGGCGCAAGACACTTCACATTTTATTTGCTGAAATGTTGGCACATTAGATAGGTAATTGCTATATTACGACTTGTTAATTACAATACACACGCAAGACATAAAATATGGCAACCAAATAAGACAATGCACACAACGTTTCAGATAAAGTAGAGTGTGTGAATGTGTCACTCGGGCGAGCTATCAGCGAAAAGACTGCACGCCGGTTTAGCAGCGTGTGTTTATGCCCGCTCTACAGTGACGCGGATACGTAACACGGAAGCGATCACGTAAGGCACTCAGTTTTTATTTTACAGTGAAACGTAAACGTACGCGCTCACGTATACGGGTTCACGTAAGTAAGCTGGTCAACTCTCATCTCTTCCGTCTCCGTGCTTCCGTGTAGCCAAAAAGAAACTATTGTATTTTCTTCGCTACCATCTTGGTTTGAAACTTTTAACACTTGGCGTTTTGGCGTTTAAAATCGTCAACATAATCTCGTTACTCAAAATTCATTATTATAATTGTTATGTTTATAAATACAGAAAAATGGTGCTATGAGCAGAACAGTTTTAAAAGTAAGTCAGGTAACGTATCGTACGTTGGTGCTACAATAAGAAGTTTAGTATCCTTTAAAAAGTATATTATTTACAACTGTTTAATTTTTATGTGCCTGAACACTTGTGTACGGTTTATCTATGCTATTTACGAAATATTTAAACATAATTTGACAACATTAAAATTAAATGCGAGAGAAAATTATATTATTTTGTTAGGTCATAAACCTGTACGTATCCGTGCATTGTAGAATTAATATTATTATTTTGATCCATCGGCTCGTTCCGCGTACGTTTTCTTACGTAACCGTGACCGTGTTTGTCATTGTAGAACCGGCTTTAGAGGCTACTATGTGGCGTGATGCGCGTGCTCTGTCGCCCTAGGCGCTCCCGTCATTTTAGGCCTCGTACGGATAAAATACGTCGGAAATTGATGTTTTGAGGGTCCAGTATAAACAAAAGTATAAGTAATCTCAATATGTCAGCAATATCCATATAAACTCGCAATAGTTAAATGAATTGCGTAATTCAAACATTTTGACTGCATAGTTTAAGAAAGGACATTACATTTTAGCTTACCATACAAAATAAGTAATCAGGCTTGCGGTGGCTGAGCGGACATAAAAGTGATAAGGGTTCGATTCCCGGTGGGGTTGACGCCGTAAGGCCGGATTCGTCGTGGAACTGGGCTGACTACTCGTCTCGTAATTACAAACCGGTCGAGAAGCCGCTGCTTGGAGCGTGTAGGTCTGGGTCTTCCAACGCATTGTAAAATAATACAAATAAGTGCTCAGAAATATGAAATATTAGAAATTTGTTTCGAAAACAGCCTGACAATATAATCATAACCTTTAAATAGCTGTAAATTATTAACTAAAAGACAATTAATTAATTCCGTCGTGTTTTAATATTGTATCGCAATCGGAGCTCTAAAATATTAAAAACGCTCGGCGAAGCGTATTTTCAACACTTAAAATCGATGGTGCAGATGCAAAACCTCGTATGTCAATTTTTGGCAGTATTTACATTTTTACACATTGTTCCTCCGCAGTAACAAGAATGTCCAATAAATTAGTTTTTTTTCCAAAACACATTTTATTGTATTGATGCAAACTAAAGGGCTGTAAAATTCCTTCCACACCAGTAAGATTTCATCTCCAGTTTTTCCGCCCATCTGAGCTCTTTCCAATTGTGACATACGAGGTTTTGCGTCTTCGCCATCGTAATATTTTACATTGAACAAGGAAACACGAAATAACATAAAGTTGCAATGCAAATGGTTTGCGCGAAAATATTTCTAAAATTTGTTCCTGCATGTTTTCATTTAGTTGCCACACACATTATTTTGCAAGACTTATACATACTATATCGCCAGCAGTGCATCTTATATCTGTTATTACTGAAAATTGACAACAGCAGTTTAAAAATATAATAAAAAATCTAATCGGACACCACAACCCTGAATTTACTCTGTTGTTCCTTATATAAATGTTTAGAGGTAAAAATAAATTATAGTGTAATGACCTTACCTCTTCCACTTTTTCACACTTTAACACTTTACTCCCAAACTATTTGACATGATTCTTTGTATTATTAAATTGTAATGCACTTAAACCTTTGAATATATTTACCAGGCTTTAAAAAATTTTTTTTAACAAACTATGTAGCCGCCTGACAAGTTGTGTTTGTAACATTACTTGAACTGTTGCACTTCAGACGATGACCCTGCGATTTTAAGAAAATCTGGTGCAGAGCTCGAAGTAGAATTGTTAGATAATTTCTTACAAAATGAGGTACTACTATATTTTGAGATAATAACTTTGTGGAAAGCCATATTTTGCTTTGGTGGACAGCTTGGAACGTCACCATTTACAGCAGTAACAATGCACATTACTTTAATGTAAAGAGTATTTTAGAAATTTCATTTGAAGAGAAATTAGTAACGAGTATCGAAGTTACCCATGCCGGTGCAAAGTAACCTCACTCTACGGTATTTTTAACGTGCATGAGGATTGAAAGCACCCAACAACCCTCTGAAATATGTTTTCAGAATAACATCTGTTTCTATACCCATTGCTATAATGTTCACCAACCAATTATACAGACCCCTTAAATTTAAATTACTACCAAATTTAATTGCAGTAAAATTTACTTTGTGTTGTAACATTGCATTAATATTTTTACTATCATATTTCAATACAACTACTAATAGAACAGAAGCACACTAACGATAACTATTAACAACTGCATGCCAAAGTGGAAAAACTTTTAGTTTTTTTTTTTTTTTACAAAAATTATTGAACCAACTAGCATAGAAGTCTTTTCATATAAGGCAAAGCTAATTACAGCGTATCGTGGAGAGAAAATGTTCCTGAACTGATTCTAATAAGCACTAATTATAATGTATAGGATTATACGGTAACCTACAAGCTATCATCTGGCAATAGTTTGAAATACAAAGACAAGTCCACATGAAACAAAACATTTGACTAAGAAAGTTTACACAATAGTTTTAGTAAAAAAATATGTGAATAATGGTATCTTCTTTAGAACAAAATATCAACAAAATTCAAAAAGAATCCTATTCACAGCTTTTCAACGTACACTTGTCTACAATGACATATCTGAAATTTAGGACTACTCATGTCATATTTAGCAATAAATCATACTGTTACAAGTTTGAGAACACAAACTTTATATGTGTGCAATTCCCATGAGTTCTTTGGGATAGAGGTCTTATAATTACAAATAAAAGAATTAAATTAAGTACTGGATTTAATAGCTCACAAAGCTACGAAATACACAAAACAGTAATCAACTAGAACTCTCACAACACAATTAGTTATGCACACAATTACTCCTGTGTCACAGACACGTTAATTAACTTTGACAATTAAAGCACA
>PNEQ01000152.1:52178-76722 GCA_003012365.1 Medauroidea extradentata
TCTTTGTCAATATCTTGCAACCACATACTTACACAGGTTGAGATTTCGGTTGACCCTTTTCTCCCATCACACTCTCCCCAGACGTAACAAGTCCCTCGACCATTCCTGTTTTCATACACTGTTAGATTATAGTAGGCATATTTGCGTGCATAGTACATCAAAGTGCTATCTGAATGTGGAGTAGTCAACACTCGCTGGAGGTCGAAGCTAGCAACAATAAGTGATGTGTTTTCTTTTGTCTCTTTAGTGTCCTCTTTGTACTCCGCATATGTTGCATGTTTTTCATTAATGTGTGACAAATAAGTCTCCTTATCAGTGGTAGTGATATCCCCAGAGGCTGTTTTGTTCTTTATATTTTCACATAATCCACATTTGTCCTTCTTAGGCTTATGAAATGCAAGATTAAACGACTTAAATGTTGTTCTAAATACATTAAGTGACACGGCTGACTGCCCTGTTTCATCCATTCCTTTCTTATAATCATTGTAAATTATGTTCATGTTCAAATGTGAAGGCAGGTATCGACGGTTGGAATCCTTTCGGCAGTAGTGAGATGGCACCGCTGGTAGATTAGAAATGAATTCTTCCGCACTTTTTATAAGAGCAGCTGGTGTTTTGTTGTGACTTTCTGATTTGCCTCTTTCGTCGATCTTTGCTGTGTTGATACTGGTTGCATGATCAATAGTATAATGCACTTTTTTCTTCTTCAAAGCCAGTGTTGCGAGAAAGAATTTTCTACACACAGGGACCAGCTTTCCTTCAATATGAAGATGGTATCTATAGGTGTTTAATCTTTTCTCTGGATTTTCAGTATCTTTCCTTCTTCTACTGACTTCAACTTTCGATACATGAGAGCAAATTCAGTCATTTTGCTGCTGAGACGTTAACTCTGTATTATAAAAAGAAAATATACGTTGCCTTTCTTCATCAGCAATATCCTTACATCGTAATTTACATTTTGTACAAGGGTTTAGGCCCACACATTTTCCCGGAACATTATAGCCTTTCGTGCTCTTGTAAGGCTCGCCTGCAGCTTTTCTTTTCTTCCTAGATATTCTCGTACTTTCACCCTTCTTTCTTTTCTTAGGCATATCGCCAACAACTTCTTCAACATCGGAACAAGCAAGATTACATGAAATTTCACCGTCTTGATTTTCATGATCACTCACCTTTCTGTTGTGTAATGATACCTTTTGTTTTTTTTTTACTTGTATGTTTTGGCACCTGAGGAGTAATTTTTCTCTTTATTGAAACATGCACTTTCTTATTCTTAACTAATTTCTTTGCCTTCTTACTTCGTACAATATAGTCAGAACTATCACTTTCATCTTCTGAGTTTGGAGAAGAAAAATTGGAACCTGAAAGAGACAAATCCTCTTCTTCACTTTCTGTAGCTGATAACAGGTTTTTTTGAACATTTGATGTACTGCAACAGCTCTCAACAATCTGAAACACAAAAATACACAAACTTTAAGTACACATAGCTGTTAATTTTATATAACATTTACAATTTTAAATAACTCGCAATTCTTTCATTACAGCATCTTTGAATTCTGCAAACCCTGGCTAGAAACGATTTTCCCATCGTGTTGTCAGTTAGTTTGAGATTGTTAGTCAAACTGCAGTTTAATGGGATTAGTTTAACGGAGTTTGTTTTAAAATAAAGTGATAGTTATAGATAAGTTAGTTAGGTTTGATTTTTTATAATCGTCGTGTATAGGCCTACACACTACAGAATAGAAAATTGTGTATTTAAAATATTTAATTTATTCAGTGTTAATTAGGTTAGTTTATTATTTGGTTAGATTAGGGATGTGTATAGATTGTGGAGGATATGATACATTTTATTTATTTGCAATGAATATTTCATAGAACTGCAGATATACATGCGTCCGTTGCCTAGTTGCGTTAACAACACCAGAAATTGGCTGAACTTACCTGTGGTGAATGTGCTGTACTTCCTCCAGCATCACAATTATGAACACTAATTTCCACTCTTGTCGAAAAGTGCTCTTGCACATGTGAAGAACTACCACAACTCTCATCAATCTGAAACAAATTGAATTCATAACCTTACTCAAAACTTTATTTGTATGTTACATTTGCAATTGCAGTATGTTGAACCTAAATAACTGGGTTTTATTTTACTAAACAAACTACGCAGGCTTTATTATGTCATGTAGTGTTATTTAACGTAAAAGTGACCTAACTTAGGTAATCAAAATTTCATTGCAATAATGATAAAACTTGTTGCATACACTACAACACCTATGTTTTTTACTTATGAAATTAATTGAACTTACCTGTGGTGACAGTATTACTGTATTTCCTCCAGCCTCAGAATTAGCAAGATTGTTTTCCATTCTTGTCGAAATGTGCTCTTGCACATTTAGTGAAGTACCACAACTCTCAACAATCTAAAACAAAAGTAATAAAAAATCCTTTGTTAAAAAAATTTTGCACCAACTATTATTTATACAGCAAAACAATTTCATCGTTTTCTAATAAGCAAATGTAGGTTATGAATGAAAATAAAGGTGAACTTACCTGTTGTGAAATTATTCCTATATTGTCTACACTTTCACAATTTCCGTTATTATCTTCTTCTAAATCCAGACACATCTGTATCATTCTCTTTCCCCGACTTTCCATGTTTACATCACTGTGATTTGAAATGAATAAACAAACACACGCCAATCCAAGGAACACATAAAGCGAGTTATACACTATTTTTTTACATTATTTAATATCCAGTACCCCCAACTGCAAAATAATGTTGTGCACAATGATGGGTTGTATCCAGTATCACCAACTACAAAACAATGTTGTGCACAAAGAGAAATTAATTCTATGTGCACAAAGTTTAATTTTTATTTCCTAATAACATTACTTCTTTATTTACATGTTGGTTACAAAGTATTTTTGACATCGGAAACCTGACTGCAAACAGTTATGTAACAATAAACAAGAGTATTATTTTACATCTTGCTATCATAAAGGTTCCATGTACACACATGTCTCCTTTTTGTCAATAATATTTTTTCCCGAATGTAAATCTTGCTAGCAAAAAGGAGTTATGTGGCACATGGCACCCTTTTGCTTTTGTTTTTATTTTGCACAAATAAGCAACAATGTTACATGTTCATACTTGTCTCCTTTTTGCCATTAAGATTTTTTTTTCATAAAATATACCTATATAGCAAAGAAGGGTTATGTGACACATGGCACCTTTATGCAATCTCGTTAAAGAAACTGATGTAACATGTCACCCTAGCTATCTCTGGTATTATTGAATATTGAGTTGTCTCCTTTTTGCAGTATGTAAAAGACATCATTTGAGATCGCTGGATGTACATAACTCAATTTTGATAAAAATGTTACTTGGCACCTTTTTGCAAATTACCGACGATATACATTGGGACAAACACTCATAGAATTTGTGCATGTGCCATACCTACGAAAACAATAATTTATCAACTCTAAAAATGTTAAAAGTGATAATAAACGCCTTTACTTATGCAAACTCATACGCTTTCAGGCATTGTTTGTGTAAAACAGCTGATTTCTCCTATGATTCACTGTGTTGAAGTTCCGGGCCAAGGGGTCCATTACGACGGCGTCCGTTTTTCCCTCGCAAAATCATGATTTTATTTTAAAGGTATACAAAATCCTCCAGTTACACATAAAGAAATACAGAAATGATCACCGTAGGAATCTCAACATGTATATACTACATATACCAGAATGTAAGTGGAAAACTGAAGTTGCTTTAAGTTTTTAAAAAAAGTACACAGATTTGTAGTGGACAGAGGACTCGCCTTTCACCTAGGCAACACGGGCTCGAACCCGATGGAATCAACCCAATTTTTGCTGTGTTTTACTGTTGGTCATTAGGTTTTTTCCCGGAGTACTGTAGTTACACACACTCCCACTAAATCTCGTCATTACTTAATATTCATTTAAATTCATCCTTATCGGCGTTTAGTAAAAACTCGTTCGATTTGTTAGTTAAATGAAACAAATAATTTACTTTCTTAGTCTCCTCACGAACTTCTTGAACGATTTCCTCAAACGCGACTGGTGTAACCTCTTCTATTTATTTTGGAACCACAGGAATTTTTAAGTGATAATCGTCGAGCAGCATAAGATCTCTTCATAGCCTTTGAAAGTTTGTTCCTTTTAGTTTTAATATAACATCTGCCACTCTTTAATTTCTGTGGTGCCATCGCACAAAAACTTGTATTGTTTCTTGTAAAATTACATTTTACGTTGTACTTAACACAATGGCAAATTTTTGCACTAGAACAAGGAACACTGTATTACCTAACAATCACGACCGACCACTGACAACAACACAGCACTGATTCACAGATCGCCTCATTTGAGGGCAGAAACGACCACGGCAAGGTTAGGCAGGTAGAAATACCCATCGCGAATGTAGATGATGTTTGGCAACCCTGAAATAACGAGCTCGCTCTTCCAGCTGGATTCCCAGAAGAGGCAGGCCACACCTGCCAGACACTCCCAGACTTCCTGCTGCCACGTGCGTGGCGGGTTGCATTCGAGATATTCTGGAATTCCAGGCGCCGAGAAAACATTCACTCTTCTTGTAATAGCTTTTCGGTTTAAATAATATGAAAAGTGAAATTTTTATAACTTGTTTTGAAAGTCCATGGATGAAACCACTTCGTGATTGTACTCATTTTATATTTTCATTATTTATTTATGCTTTTACGTGTATACGAAAAAGACCATACTTACCTTAGCATTGTGCACATTTAATACAAAATTTTTTTCAAAAATTTTAAATACTTTCAATCGATAGCTTACATAGTGTACTATTGTTATCTAAAAAATTACCAATATATCTCTTCTGGTTCTCCAGAAACCTATGGCACGAAATGTCGAAAATCGTAACTTTGAGAACCTATAATGCTGAAACTAGAAGTTTTAGAAGTTAATCTTTTTGGCACAAAAGCTAGTCTATAGGATACCTATATGTAGGGATAATAATTAGCTATAAAAGTTTTCGGGTCCAACAGCCTTAACTGTAATATGACTATATAACTGCTACATTCAACTTTTAGTCAAATAGGCATGCAAAATATTACTACCACCACATCAAAACATGCAATTTTTGCCGAATACAGAATTTAGTTGCTCTGTAAACACTTTGCGCATCTATTTTTTTGTTTGAAATTGATCAAAAGTCATTTTTTTAAAACACTGGGAGCAATTTAAATAGTTTTTAATTTTATGTTGACGTGGTACAAATACAATTTTATGTCATTATTTTTATAGTGGTGCCTCATTTTATTGCCATGTACATTCCACTTCATAAATTAAAATGAAAGTAATTTTGCATACAAAAACAAAGCACCATGTAAAAATACAGAACACAGAATATGGCAAATAAGATTACATGATATAAATCACAGCTCTGCAAGCTGCGGAATAATAGAGCATTTATGTTCAACTGTTATGCTTGTAAGCACTGAATTTTGAAAATTGATTAACAAGTGGCCAAATACTAAGTCTTCACCAATCTTTAATAACATAGGTGTAATTTGGTGATTTCAGTCCTACCCTCACAATATATCAATTTCAGCAGATTTTGTAATAAGAAAAATCATCTTTGGGTGAATACCATTAATGTGTTTGCAGAATTAATTTACCAAAACTTTACTGTGTCACAAGAAGACTTACTAAGTCAGCACCATTTACATAGCTAGACACTAAAAATGTTAATACGTATAGAATTTTCAATATCAAAAACATTACAATCAGACTTTCTGTGGTGCAATTATGTACGTACATTAGAAACATAGATAAAAAATAAAACACATTGTAAATAATTTAACCAATTAATGCAAAACATGTAAATGTGAACTGTTACTGTGAACCATAGGACACCTTTATTACAGGAAACGAGAGAAAACATAACCTAATGATCTACATACATTACATAATGCTACTATTAAGAGTATTGTCACTGAGAAAGTACAGTGTTGGATACATATTAATTCCGGAGGACCTGGGGTCAACTCCCAACTCCTACCTTCTTGATTTCAGTCTCCCACGGTTTCCCTAAAGTAAATCGCTCCAGCTTAATCCTAGGATGTTTCCTGAACAAAGGACATGGGCAATTTCCTTTCCAAATCCAGTCCTTGTGTACAATCATGTGTAATGACATTGCTAGCTCAATAAAAAATAAGTACTAAGCTTGAAATGAGGAATTTGAGTTAACAGTGTATTTGTAAATAATGACTGTAGTGTGATACACCTATCTTCATGTTTGCATCTGTGAAATTTGACAAGTGATAACATAGCTTGCTATTACAAAATAGGCAGTGACATGCTTGCAACCAACGAAATTATGGTGATACCAATGTGAGTTAATTAAAAAGACACAATAAAATGTTTACACAAACATACTTATCAGTTTAAATACAAAACATTCACAGAAATGATTATCGAGAAAATTTGCAACGCTTGAGAAAAAAGCTGTAGGTTAGGTTGCCAGTCAGTCAGTCATCTTGCCAGGTACTATGTACACAGGCATGTACAATAATATTCATTGGGGTGTGTGGCAACAGAAATAAAAATGTAAATCAACTTTATGTTGAACGCCATCACCATTCACCGAGAGAGTGAGAAATGTATAGGAAATAAGACTGAGCTATTAAATAGGTACCAGTGAAAAGTGGCATAAACTAATTTCAATAACAAGCGCATCACCTGGTTGACTTGGTTAAATTGGTGAGAGGCATAGCAAACAATGGAACAGGTATTATAAATTTGGGTCCAAATGGAGTATTTCATATTAATGAATTGATATGACCTGAAATAAATAATTACTGTCCAATCACCTTAACTGAAAAATGGCAGCGTTGGTGACAATAAATGCTGGTACGTACTACATAACATGTGTTAATGCATTTGTAAACTTAAGTCAACCAACTATATTGGCAGTACAGCCTCCAAAAAATCATTAACTGTGGCAGTTCACAAAAAATAAGCAAGTTTTCTCTCACTGTGTTGACCCAGACAGTAACTGGAAATGTTTGCTACTGAGATTAAGACTACTGAAAGTGAACTATTGAAAGTGGGTTGTCTTTGTCTCAAATACAACTGCTTCCAGAGTTCAAAATGTCAATTATGTGTGATAGCAGAATCCTTAACCCCAGAAAAAAGCGAGGAAAGTCAGACATATCCTAACCGTTTTGGACCAAGATACGAGGGATTTCAACAAGTGACTGGAAATTAACTTACGTAATGGCTTGCACCTTTTTGCAATAGTATAGATGCAGCTTTGGTCAAAGCCCTATAAATACTTTATTAGCAGGCATTCATTGTGGGACTTCCAGTGTACAATTTAATGTGATTGGTTCCAAAACTTGTCCCTCAAACTCAGGTGTTTGATCCAGCCAACGTCATACATGTTTACTGCAAACAAACCAGTTTCATGCAACAGTTTACTAAAGCCTTGAACATCATGTGACATCTGTCTGGACACAGCTGGTCATACAGATAAGCTGCTCTAGTGTTACCATATACAGTACCATGCACAATATGAATATCTGGCATTTCTGCAGCCAAGAAATGTCTCTCTATGTTGGGATCCAACATTCCTACTCTAATATACATGTCTACAACAATAACTCGTACTTTCACACATCCCTACCTCCCAAACAACCTACAATACGCTCTAAAATAATGTTTTTTTTTTTATATAACTTTCTTGCAATAATTCATACATCAGATGCTGGGAACTGGCCCATTGATACATTACAAAATCCAGAACGCCTCCAGGCCTCAGTATAAGATACCTAATGCCCTTCCCCCCCCTGTCCATTAAAAGCCATCAAACTTGACCTACATTACTGCCACCCCCTCGTGTTTGAAATTTCCACCATGCTCAGTTCACCTTCCGGCCGCTAGGCTTACAGGTAACAGCATATATTGCTGACTGGACTGCAGTTTGCCATGTCTTGCCATTCGAGGAAGCAAGTTTGATACTGGTGAAACGTCACGACTGCGCTCAGCAGTAAAATGTGTGTCATCCCTTTGTGTGTGTGTATGTGTGTGTGTACCTACTGTATTTACAAGTATCATCTGTCCCCCTGTGACCATTCATCCTCTGTCTGAGAGTGTTGGTATTGAGGCCTATGTGTTCTGCATCACATTTATTTACACTGCAGATGATACACAAAATTTTTAGTGGCACAGATGTAGTTGCCATGGAAGGAGAGTGTATGTTTGGCGATTCTGCTGGTGAATGACATGGAAGGCTAGTGTATAGCATAGCAGCCACAGCCGATGACTATTGCAAGGGTTGGAACCCCTGGAAGTAATGGTTGCAGTAGTGTCGGTGGAGTTCTGTTTCAATTTTGGACGAACAAATTTGTTGCAGAGGTTGGCTGGTCATTTTAAAACTAATCTGGGTGGCTTTTTAAGCAGATTTTGTGTGAGTGGTGAAGATGTGTTTTTTTGGTTGGAGTGAAGAATGGTTCTTAGTATTACCAGGCCATCAGAGTACAATACAACTACTATTAGGGTGCCAGAGTTGTTTGCTTCAATGTTTGTAGTACTGTTTGTTTGAGATGTTCGACAAGGGGTAGGGGTTTACCCTATCCAGAAATGCTTGGGCTATTTGATTGTAATGGTTGTTTAGGTCGTGATCTGTTGAGCATATCCGCTTGGTTCTAGTAGCAAGGCTGAAAGTACTTGTGCTCATTTCTATCTATATATTAAGATGTAATTACAGTAGTAGCTAAGCACCCTATTTCCTTCCAAAAATAGTAAAATATACATACACATGTTACTAAATACCTACATGCAAAAAAAAAATTTTTACTGGTAGGAGTGACATTATGACACCAAAGCAAATCCACTGTGTCAATACATTTTGGAACAAACATTTCATATTTCAACAATGACAGTCTGGCATCAGTAGTTGCTGCATTCCAACTAGTAATTGGGCTACAGCTCTATTTTTGCAGACTTTTTCTGCAAATGTTATCTTCAGGCCAGAATGTTTCTTATCTAGACCCTATATCATTTGTACAATTGGCGGTTTAATTTGTTCACAAAAGTTACTGTCCACAAAATCAATGCACTCATATTCCACTTAATTTGTTTCTTTACAATATATCTCAACACCTATGAAAAAGTGTGATTAGCTGGATGTGGGATATGCTCACAGTATCAAGCTTTTCCATCAACAACTGCAACTGGCAGTAACAAACCCAACAAACTGCTGAGTGGGTTCTACTGATTAAATAGCTCTAATTATAAAGAACTAGCTGACCCGACAGATGTTGTCCTGTCTTAACGATGACTATTGAAATTGAATTATTATAATAAATGTCGATAAATAAATCTCAAGGGCAGTCGCTAAGTGTTTGTTTTCTTTTTTGTTTGTTTTCTTGAAAATCCATGTTTTTCACATGGCCAGTTATATGTCGCCTGTTCCAGTGTCGGAATACCAACAAAACTATTTACATACTAACAATATTATATATCATAAAGCATTAGAATAATAAACACACTTTTTTTTATTAATTATAACAATTTGATTTCAATAGTCATCGTTAAGACAGGAAGCATGTAGACAAAATTATGGAAAACAATGTTCGTATTTGTTTAGCAACCTCAAGGCGTAATGGCTCTGAACTAACCGTGATGTATGTTTTCTTTATTTATTTTTCATCAATAAAATAACTCCGATCGAAGCATTTGTTTTAAACGATATTCCGATTTTTTACATCCTGTTTGTCAAATGTTTATATTGTCCAAAGCACTAAGGTTAAATTATAAATAATATTATATGGTTTCTTACATTTTCTAATTTTCCACGCAATTTTTAAATTTTTTTTTTAATAAGAACCTTCTCCTGACAATAACAGACACAACAAAAAAAAAAATAGTGAAATCGGTCCAGCCGTTCACGCGTGATGGCGTGACCAAGGGAACTACGGATTCTGTACCTCGGAGGCATAAGACACTATGTCACAAAATCACATTTTCAGGAGAGCAGTTTGAAGAGTGAGATTCACTATGACTTACTAGTGAATCCGGTTGTTTAGTGCCCGAAAACAAACGTTTTTGATACAACACAGACTTTGTTTTGTATACCCCTACGAAATATTTAAAACTGTGGCCATGTTTACGGTAAAAAGTGCTTTTTGACAAAAAGTGGACATAGTGTCTTATGCCTCCGAGGTACAGATATAGATGTTTAAATCCTCCTTGTCTGATGTCAAATACTTCTTCAAATAATGAAAATTACGAGACCTATTGAATATCACACTAAGAAAAAGGACCCACTACTTCCAAATACATATTGGTTTGCAAGTATGACACAGTTATGAATAAAATAAGAAACTCAAATTTTACAATAAAAAAAAAAATAAAAATATATGAAAAATTCACAAAAATATTAAATAAAACTATTATACATTAAGGTTTTAATACATTGCAGAGTATTCAGTGAATAGAGTCGTTACTGATAGTAATATGACAAGCTGTTACCGCATATTCATTAAATTCTGCATCTGGAATTTTCTGAGACTGTATCCTGTCAATAAGGTCCACATCAGCATCACAGAGAACCACATCTTGGCCTGTCTGAGGATCCTTAACCGTTCGCCTGTAAGACAACCATGTGAACACTGTGTCAAATCAAACATACAAATTTCATTCAAGTGCTGAGTAAAATTCAAAACTGCACACAATTCAATTTAAGTTTTTTGAAAGCTCATCATGCTGTTATTATTATGTGAAATGCTTAAAATTTCTTACATAAATTGTGTATTACAAGTTTAATATTCATGACTGATTGTACGCATGAAATTGTGGTAAATTTACATACAGCATATAAAAATAAACACAAACCCTTCAAAACTGAAATATAAAGCCTAGTGCCCCTATTCACAATACATAGTGTTACAGAAAGTTGTGATTAATCCACTAGTAGCAAAACTACTTAACATGTATTACAATGTTTACTTCATAATTAATGAGTTAAGATACACAATTACTGGATGGACCATTTTTCACATTTAAACTATTTAAAAAAAAAAATTGGCAAGGTTTAGTCTTTGAGCAGCAGAGAGTATCATATTTCCCTGCTTTTGAAGCATCTATTGCCTGCTAAATACAGTACAATTCCACATAGAAACAAATCCAGAAAGAAGAAATTTTTGCCAGAAGGTTGTTTGGCCCTCAAGAGGAACACCTAAGGTGCGACTAGATGAGGATGATACAGTGGCGGTTAGCCACTGCTTTCCACAGGACAGGAATTGATGACAACTAGACACCCAGTCCTGGACGAAGGGAGGTAACTGTGTGTGTCACGAAAGACAACATAAAAATCAAAAGCAGAAAGAAGAAAATTAGTTTCCAAAAAAGAATATAATCGTCGTATTCCGACAGACAACACAAAATCAAAAGTTGAACATTAGAACAACAAAATTAAGTGTGTGAAAAATTACCATAAAAATGGACAATGATGATACAAATAAACAAACACTCTAACAGGTGTGTAAACTCAGATGACACAAATGAAAGTAACAGGCTTCCTTCAACAACAGACATACATACCATATTTCAGGAACTGATATAATTCCACCTTCAGTCACATGTACAGACTGAGGAACTCCAACAGACTGACACTGACATCTGGAAAATCAAGGATCTTATGTACTTGCAATGGATATTAATAAATAAATGTTGTATGTGGAGAGTAAGAGGGCCATGGTATCACACCTCAAACTGCAGACATACAACTGTGTGCTCTTAGGAATCTGCTTGCCCTGGATGATGACATGATATGAGGCTTTATAATGTAGAGGTGCCGGAATGAAAAGTGGAGGAAACAGGAGATCTCCAAGAAAATCCACCAACCAGCGACATCGTGCAGCATGATTCCCACATGTGGAAATTTAGGGCCCAAACTCACCGAGGGGGTTAGACCGGATTGCCTCGATGGGAGGTACGTGGCCTGACCACTAGGCTAGCAAGGTCCCATTGCTATATATAATTCCTCCCCTCTCCCCAAGATAAATCAAATTTTATGATAAAGTACTTGGCCTAGCTCATTATTCTACAGCCACATGAGAGTTCTTAAATATGTTTAGCTAAATACATTCTGCAGATATATTTGTTCAACTTAAAACTAACCACGATTGTGAGGCTCAGAACCTAACAAATTTAATAAACTTTCTAAACATAACAAACATTGAACAAAAATGTACCATACTTGACTATTACCGCAACAACACTATCATGCAGATCCCATACTCGGCAGCTACAAATGTGCAACAGAAAACTACATATACTAGCTGCAGAAAAAATACTACTATGTAAAATTCATAGGCCTCACCACCAACACACTGAATTCCTACGTAAAAGACACTGACCACTTTCTACAACTGAGAGGCCTCGACAAAATTTCCCAAGATGCCTACCTGGTCACTACAGATGTCACATCCCTCTACATTAACATACCTCTTTCATCCACACTGTCTGCCATCTAATACTACCTTAACCAGAGACCACCCAACAGCAAATCCCCCACAGCATTCTTGGTTGAACATGCCTTGACAAAAAATAGCTTCAGTTTTTGAGACAATCACTACCTTCACATCGAAGGCACAACCTGCACGGCACCATCCTATGCAAATCTGTTCATGAAAAGACTGAACACCAACTTCCTCCACTAACAGACCGTCCAACCATTTTGCTGGATGTGTTTCATTGACATCATCATGAACTGGACCTCTATAGAAAGCATTCTCACACAATTTCTGGAAAACCTGAATACTCACAGCCCTCTCAAATTCACCTGGTCATACTCGCAAACACACACATTATTCCTAGATGTTGAGTTTGACGCACCACAGTCGCATCATTCTTTAATGCCTCCACATGGCCACCTGACTATGGATGCTGCCCTTCTCTCCCCCTGCTGCCTTGTCCACACATCACCTGGGTAGCCAGTATGTCTGCCCCTAAGCGAGAACTGCCGACATAACCCGCTAAGCATCTCGCGCAATAGGACAGGTGTTCTAGCCATCCCTTGTGGCTAGCAAGCACCCTGTCTGCATACCACCACCCCTGCGAGCCTGGTGGTTGCACCTGTCGTTTCCCTGCTCACCGCATGCTGGCACGCAGGTATATAAGGCAGGCACAGGGCATCTCATTGACTATCGCACCGGCTCTTGTCTGAGCCTGTGAAATGTTACAACGTGCCATCAAGCAAACGTCCGCTGACCTTCCGCCAAGCTTCACCCCGGAATCTGCGCACGCACTGCAGGAAAACTTCACCACTGCCTGCACCATGTCAAGTAGACACCTTGCAGGAGTTCTAGTAGGCCCTTGCCCACATGACCATGACGGGATTGGCAGTGGACTCACTCGTAGGGACACCTTTGAACGGCATAGGCTGGGGCTGTTTTTAGAAATAAAAAAAATTCCACAGAACCGCATGTTCTTTATTCCTTCTACCCTAACTCCCTACCAAGACCCCTCCAAACCCCCCTTACAACCCTGGATCCTTGTTGACTCCTCTAGCCACAGAGGCTTGCAGCCTTTCATGCATTTTCTCTCCTGGTAACAGGTTATCATCTGGCCCAAGTAAAGAATAGCCGGGGCTGAGCTGTACCAGTAACTAACCTCTCCAGGGGTTGAGCGGTACATGTAGCTATTTCAGGGAGTTTCTCTTGGGAAAGGCCAAGTGTGAGGTGAGCTGCCATCCAGTCGCATAGCTCGTGCTACGGTCCTCACAGACCTCTGGGACTGTTTGACAGACATTGGCACTGCACCAAGGTGCCTTGCATTGGTCCCCTGGAAACTGCCCATGGGAATTTACTAGCCCAAATCTTTCCTTCACCTCCGTAACACCGCAATTAGGAGATTAATTCACTGTCAGACCCGCAAAAGGAGGATAACCCTTTCTTCGACACCCAAGTACCCAATGTGCCAGCATAGGGCCAAAGGTGACACAGGCAGAGAGTCGCCTCTGCCATCAGAAGGCAGTCAGATGAGGTGAGGTCCACTGCGATGGTCAAACAGTGGATGCCCGCACCCACAGCATCATATCGTGGAAGAATCACCACCAGCATCCCAAGGGAAAAACTATTTTAAGAGCCACATCTCGTAGTTCATATGACAACCGCTGTCCGTCACCAAAAACCCTGTTCACGGAGCCCCTTGCACACTGCTCCCTGGGGTAAAAGTGAATACGCCTTCTGGTAGATACCCAGACCTACCTACCACCCACTGATGTCAAGTTTTTATTGACCCCCAAAGTGGGCCTGAGAGGTATTGTCAGGTCAACTCAAGAACCAACGTGCCCCCGAGATTATTGGCACGAACTACATTGACTTCAGGGAGTCAACCAAAACCCTGTGGCGCCCTCAAACCTTCGATATGGCTAAGATCGGCCCACTCACACTCTGCCCCAAGCCCAACTGCGCTGGTAAAGGCACTCACAAAGTATAATGTGCCCAATGTGAGCAGGAATACCACTACTTATGCCTCAGATGGGAGGATGAAGACAGCATCCTCACAGGTCTGGAAACAGATTCAAAAGCTACCAGGAAAGGTAAGAACCCTGCAATCATTCTGACTGTCAATGCCAAGGGCTTGTATGCATAGCATGCGACTAATGCCCTCAAACATTCCACCATCTCTACCTAGGCTGGCGAGATCAAGTACAGGACCTAACCAGGTTAACTTTTAACAGATTAGCAGACAAAGCCGACTACGACCCACTCAGCCACCGGTCACACCAGAGAGACGTTCACGTTCTTACAAGCCAGAACAGCTACCAGAGTACTCAGGGAAGGTACAGGAAGAGCCAAACGCCTTCCTCAATCACTGCCGCTGAGAATTCGAGAGAACCCAAATGACTCCATTACTCTGGGTGACACACACCAAGTCACAACTCCATGGAGAAGCTGCCCTTTGTGGTGGTGCAAGTTTGGAGAGTACACATCCCAATGAGAAGAATTAAAAACCTGACTCCTATCCTTCTTTACATATTTTCATTTGGTTGCTCAGCTAACTGATGAGCTATATGGGACTCCTCAGAAGCCTGGAGAAGAGTCAGAGCTTTTCATCCGCCACAAGATCTGCATACTGCAATGAGTGAATCCCGAAAGACCCGTAGCAGAAGAAATCACATTCTCAGGTTGATGCTGCCTGAAATCAAATCACATCTTCGCAACCCTGAGACTCGAAACATTGAAGAGCTAGTCCATTGTGCCCAGATTAGGGAAGAGGACGTAGCAGAGAAGAACAAATACAGGGCTCATGCCAAGCTGCAGCGGCCAAACCCACCAGCTGAAAACAGAAGGCCACCTCCAAAAGCTACTATAAATGGTCAATCAGATCTTCGTAAGTGTTGGCATTGCCAAGAGTGGCATTCCCATAGAGACTGCCCTGTACTTAAGGCCAAACAACAGAGAACAGATACAAACAAGAAAGAAGCCTCTTCAGATTCAATGTTTGCAGCAGGGCAGCACTCTGTAAACCCTTTGAATGATTCTACTGGCACTCCAGTACCTCCACAGATCACCTTTCAGCTGGGAAGGATACTGAGGGCAATCCTCGACACTGCCGCAACAGCCAATTTTGTGCAAGCTGACATACTAACAGAGGCACAGCTGCACAAGAGACAGCCTACAAGCCTGAAAATCCACTTGGCCTGCCCTGACTTAACACACCCTAGGACATATAGTCCTGTCCTTGAAAGTTAAAGATGTCAAGGAAAAAACCAAGTTCCTGATTGTGAAAAATCTAGGAGAGAACCTCATCCTTGGGCTTCCCTGACAGCTACGTAACCATATATAGCAGTGTTTGCATTGGTAGTTCCGAGGGTATAGCAATTAGCTGGTGCGATACATACGGGAACCAAGAAGAAACAGCGAGACTACTGCCGCTGACACCCTGACCACAAAAACCCACGAGCTAAGTAAGAAACAGAGGAGAAGGCACTGCTGACAGCATGGTCCTTACTAGGTAACCTGCAGCCCAAGCGCAGTGGAAGACACCCACAGATGGCCTAATGCACTCATCCCTTCACTTCAGCCATCAGCAGCTGGAATAGGAAGGTCACATGCCAAACCTTCGCGCCGCACCTCATGGCAGTGGCAAGAGCCACCTCCTCACGTAACAGGCTGCCCACGACAGCCACGAAGCAGACAGCATCAGGAGAAGGCACCAGCATCACCTACCAAGTCCAGTATACCTTGTAACACAGCAAGGGAAAGAAGGAGAGTCACACAAGCTATGAGAGACACAAAGTACCCGAGGCGCACACAACACCATCTCTATGCAGAAGGGTGGATTAGCAGCTGAAAGAAGAGAGCAACCGTTCTCATACTACACCTCTGCGGACTCCAGAGCAAATCACAGCACCCTGAGCACCAGGAGTCACACCACCTACAGGCCTACCATACCGCCCAACCTGTCAAACACAGCCTACTCCTACTGAGAACAAAGCAACTACTCAGCCACCAGCACTGCCCAAAAGCAGAGTCCCACATACTGCGGGCCAATTAGCTCACCCAGCACCATTTTCTACTGCCAATACCGTAGCAACTGGCCTGGCACATGCCACACCTAAAGAGAGCTACACATTGAAATGACCATTTCTGTGTTTCATAAATTATCATTTCACAGTTAGTATTTTCCTATATTTATACTTCAGCGATATATCATTGCGCACGCAGGCAGGCTGCCAGCATGGCACCATTGGGTTAACTGACTTTTTTGCGACTTGGGGCCGGCAGTTATGCATGCAAATCGTTCGCGCGAAAGTTTTAATATTTCGTGGCATATGAATGTTCATTTTCTGCCATGCTTAGTTTTGTATGTAGTCCTAGTACGCCCAGAAAAATACACACTCTGTTAGTGTCACCAGCACAGAAAATGGTTAGCATATTGTACCTAGTTTCGTTACGCCATGTCATGGCGTTTTGGGAGCATCATCAAAGACTGAGGACTACATGGTCAAGTTTTAAATGTGTTTCTTGATGGTTTGCGATGAAATTCTTAAGTGAATTTTTGCGCTTATTTTGAGTCTCTCGTGGAGTTGTGTGGAACAAGACATGGCAATGGTGTTCGCTGGATTATTGTGGCCAAAGTTTATAACTACGTCTGGGGCGTTTGGCGAGCCCATTGTTGCTGTGCTGTGTCAAGTTCGGAGCACGGCTTTTTATCCTTGTGCAGGGCAAGATTGTCGTGCCTGTTTGACCGGCCGATTCGACTACTGCTTCATGCCTTAGGAGTGCTATATTCTGAGATTTGGTCTTCCATAAAGTGCAAGGTAGGAGATTTGCTTTTTTCTAAAGACAGTCAGCCTTCGGCGTGTCTGCTTCTTCAGCGTCGATAACTTTTCCAAGACTTCGAGCAACAACATCCTTTCGTACGTGTGTCACTATCAAGAAGTACCAGCCTGCAAGTACCTGAATTCTTTGTCTTTTTTAATTGGGCAAGATTCAATATTTGTAATATTTTAACTAATTATTTTACAAACTACATTTTTTCTACACCTGTACAACGAACACTCCCATTTTAAACAATAAAGTTTATTAAATGCTAAATGCACCATCAAAAAGCAGCAACATTTGTTCAGAGATCATTACCCTCTAAGCAACCAACAGGAAAGCAGCACAGAACATATTTCCCCGAACTCAATCGGAGCGAGTGTAACTGCTACATAAATACTACATAAGCTGAACTTATTTAAGTCAAGTAGTTCTGTGTCCCACATGACCACTGCCTTATTCTGCTTATTGTATTCAAAACATAAAACACATTCCCAATTGCACATGATAGGAAGCTTGTAAGCAAAGTAAATGTACGTAAACATTTTAACTGTGAGCACGAAACGTGAAAACCCCAGATAAGGGAGTTACAAAAGTCCACTTAACAAGTAGATGAACACTCTGAAGCTAATCTGGGGATGGCCTTCTTACCTCACCTCTACATCACTTAGATCTACCAATCACACTTCTGGTGTCTCCATATTCTGTTCACTACCACTTAGAACATAGCAACATTCCTCTAGTCAATTTGTATTGAAATGTTGGTCAAATATAAAATCCCTAACACAATCTCGGGCCCCACCACTTAACATCCTGTTGAAATTATAATTTCTTCTACTACCTAGTGGCAGTTACTACTGCATTAAAATGTGCCCACAAGTGATCCCCCCTATATCAAACAATGAAATTTCTTTATCTGAATAGACCTTACTACAGTACTCAAAGAGTATTAGGGACCCAAATACACCAGTCAGATTTTCTGTAAAATCCGTGCTTGCGTAAAATCCTATTGCTCTGTAAATAACTGAACTAGGAATACAGATTTTTTCCAGGAAATGTAATAGACTACAATCTCTGTTCACCATTTATTACTTTTGTTCTATTGAATGTAAGTAAAGAAAAAAAAAGTGAAAATTGCTGAAAACTGCATTTTTATAGCTTCAACCGTATTTTGTTTAATCTTGAAGAGTTCCGTGAATTGATGTTCTTTTGGCAAGAGCTAGATCATAGCGACAGCAACTTGAAAAGTATGTGAGGGTGCCCATTATAATCTTGCTGCCTTCTAGGTCTAGCCACATAGCAGTAAACACAACAGATGAGAAACAGGCTGGGAGAGAGGGCAGAGTTCTGGTAGTTTGAGAAGGGAAGGAAGAGTGTAAATAACAGAGGCAAAGGAAAAATCAGCACGAAGATAGCGTGACAGTGTCACATTTCCGAAAACAACAGAAGCACTAGACTTGCCTGTCCGCCCCACACGCATGGCTTGCCTGCAAAAGAGTAGTACATAAATATCTTTACACAGTAATCATAAAGTAGTACAGCTATGTGTTTTATTAAACGTAGATTAAAATCCGTGTTAGAAGTGGCTAATTGAGAGACAGTCTCGTGATTGCTTCAAAATCAACTAAATGTGGTGGGAGGTGGAAAGTGAACACACCAGTTAGTGCAGTATTGGTTAAACAATTTTAACCAGGGGCTTCAGCAACTTTCAAGTCTGAGTGGACGAGAAAAACAGGCGTCACAATCAAGAAAGATCTCCGAAAAGTAAGAAAGAAATGATTGCCCCTGTGTGCAAAAAGGAAGAAGAATAGAGGAATTGCTCTGCACTTATATATGGTATTGTGTGTTCACTGTAAGGTAAAAGTACCGGATGACGTATTATGTCCGGGGCGACGAAATAGTCGCAAATAAAAATCAATAAAAATAGTGATTTAGAATTACTGGTACTAGTATGTATTGCGCAAAAATATCCCTAGAATGTGAACTTTCGATTGTAGTAGTTGGCGACAGTTGCAGTTTGTTGTCTTCCTGGGCATTTTATGTGAAAAGTGGCAATTGCAGCTGCAAAAAGGTAAGCAAGTACGTTCACTAATTAGTACCTGTGTGTTGAAAATTGGTATATTTTTTAATTGGGTTGGTTGTAAATTCTAAAAAACATGTTGGGTGAGGACGATACAAAGAGTTTTTGAAAAAAAAAAAAAAGTTATTTAGAAGTTGTTTAATGAATTATCCCAACCCACGTGCAGATAAATGGTTTGAAGGAAACATAAATAATGTACTTAAATTACGTGATAGAGAAATAATATTGGGGATATTTTGTTTAAAACGTTGCTGCCGACATTTACTGTGCCTAGCTTTTTTTCTATCCGATGCATAGTTTGCGAGAAAAAACAAACTGTATTACGTTACAGTGTTTTGAATAAGAAAAAAGTGCAGCCCACAATGACAACTTTAAAACTGGACGATATAGAGAAATAATGTAGGAGGATATTCTGTTTATAAAGTAATCGTTTCAGTATCGTAATTCGAGCAGTGGAGCAAGTGCCTATATTTAGTTCATCCACAGAAGCATATGCATGGCGTACTTCAAATATCAATATAAAATAAACCACCAACGCGATGGTATTCTGACACATTTATAAATGAAAAGGAAGGTTAGGAGACTCATCCAGTATATAGATTTAATTACTTTTACTGTTTTTGTGCTTTCAGGAATTTTTTTGTCCAGAAATTGTGAAAACTGAACTTCCTTAACTATTTCGTTGTCCGGTACTTTTAGCTTACAACCTAAAGTAGACACAGTATGTTTAGTTACCTTACATGTTTGAATAATATGATCCTGACATTGATTTTCATGTTTGTGTTATTTTTATTTAATTATTATTCAGGAAAGCATCAAAGTTGAGTAGCGACAAAAATGTTGTAAAGATAAAAATTTCGTTGAAAATTGTGAACAAACAGCCAGTGAATGGACTGTATGAGGCAGATTCAACGCAACTTTGAATTCAAAGTAAGTTATTATTCATTGCCATTCTCATATACAATAATTGGCATTAAACTTAACTTAGCTTCTACATCTGCCTAGCAACAATCTGTTGCCCAGATGAAGTAAAATATGTGTGTCTTATTAGTATTCCAGTATACTATTCCAGTTTGAGAAACAGTAGCCTATCATTGTCGGCTGCTGACTGAAATAGAAGAACAGACCAAGAATCTTATTCTACCTCTCGCCTCAATATTACATGTAGGATACTTAATTTAGTTAAAAAAAATAATAATAATAATTAATTAAAATTGTGCTGTTAATTTTAGGGTGGTTCGTGTACTTTGTAATAGTTTGTTAGTGAAATCAGAGCAATACGAGTAAACACTTACTTCTGCAAATAATTCATCTAGGCATACTTGCTGTTTTTATTCAGAGAATATATGTATACACCTTTTATTTCATCTCTAATAGGGCTTTATTTGAAGTAAATAAAATAAAGGTTTCTGGGTCTAGTTTCCTTGAAACTGAGAAGAAAAGTTCATTGTAGCATAATCAGTTTAATTATTTGACTTTCGCCACATGTAATAAAACACTTCAAAGTTACAAATGAAATTTAAGATATTTTTGTTAAGTGTGAATATATTTCACTGTCTTGAGAAGGCTGGCTGCAATGTTTTTTCATGACAAGTCATTACCTTGAGGCACACAATAATTGAGGACTTAACATTCAAAAGGGGCCAAGTACCACTTTCGACAAAAATGAGTTGGGTACAGAGAAAGGTGCCAAAACATTAGGTCGAAAACATACATAAAGTGCTATCTCCTAGTGATATTCATGCGCGCCGTACATCAGCACAATTATATGGTTGGAGTAACTTCAACGCATTCTAGTTCATTGAAAAAATATATATTGATGTTCATAAGAGATTTGTATTAAGTACTGTTTGATTGCTCCTATTTACTACTTTCCTATTGTAAAAAAATATGTGAACGAATTTGGGTAGTTCCTTGTTCATTTGTTTGTTGCAATATACTGTTTTTGTCATTATCTCGAAACTTATCTTTTGGCACTTAGCCCCTTATGAATGTTAAGTCCTCAATTATATACAAGGGTGAAACGATCTGAAAAAATTATATTCAGGCATTTTATTAAACTAGTTTTTTAAAAAACTTACTATGAGTATTCACACAGGTACCATAGCTTATTGCATTGACAGTGACGCCGGTCGCAGGGCCAGCGTATGGGTTAAGCCCATAATGGCGCGAGTGTGTCCTTTTTCACCCACCCAAAAGTATTTTCAGAATCTCCCATAACCATCCCGCAACCCCACAGTGTGTATGCATGCCAAATCATTCAGTGCGAAGTGTATTGTGTATCAAACAGCAGTGTACAGTGTGTGCCGAAGGCCATCAAGGGTTACCACGTTCGCTATGTTTACTTTTGTGTTTTCAGCAGACATTTAAAAATGCATCATTCAATATCAGCAAAATATGTAACGTAATTTATTATGTAATTTAGTGAGTGCCATTTTCATAAAATATTAATATTAATATTTCACACGCACGAGGTACCGGAAGTGTGTAAACCCCGTAGCGAGGTAAGGAGCCCCTAGCGGCTGCCTTCCTCGTGGCAGTTCGTCATCGTCTTCTGGAAAGGTAAGACGCCTGTCCGTGTGCTCATCATCTTTTGTTTCACTGATTGTTAGTTTTCCATAGTCTCGTTAGTATACCGGTTCACCTTTGCTTAACACACGTTACCAGATATTCCCCATTGCATTGCGCTTCCGCTTAACCTAATAATTGTGACCATTTTCGGTATTTTTTAACTTAAACACCACGTCAGCATCACTACCACCACGTGGTCAGGGACTTTTGTATCGGGAGACATCGGCACTCATCCTTCACCATACGAGGTTCGTTTTGGTATTGTTTTATTCAGCATAATTTTGCACATGCGTTGCTAAGATTATTTTGTATTTGTGTAACATTTTAATGTAATTTATGTTTATGTGACTGACCACATGCAGGTTATTACACCACCATTGTGTTCAGCATACATGTGAGCAGTACGTTGTACATTCATTTCATTATCACCCACTCACGCAATTCATCTCGTTGAGAGCATCACTCTGTGTGCAGCGTGTTACGTGCCATTCACCCCACCACCGGCCTAGCATAGCTCGCCACAGTTTTCGCACTGTACCGCTAACATCACTTGTAGAGCCCTACCACACTACAACGTGCACGGGAACGGCTGCCTTGTGACACGTTAGTTAGGCACGTGCTCACCGCAACTCAACTATCTACGCCAGCTTCCAAGCGAACCTGACGGTCCACCATAGTGGCCGCCAGCCCCTCGCTGCTTAAGGAGGTGCACCTTCTGCTGTCGTAGACTCACCTTTCGTACACCAGCTCCACACTGATCACTCACCAACCACGTGCGATATACCAGCCGGTCGTAGTCACTACGCAAAGTTCACTATCACGTGCACTATCGTGTGCTTTAGGGTTATTGTTACTGCAAGGGACGCATCATTACGTTTACCTCGCTGTGTGCGTAATTCAGACATTATTTTGGCACTGTGTAACGTAAGCGTAATAAATCATCTGTAAGTGAAATACTGTTTACCTCATTTCTAGACACCTAATATTGCCAGTGTAAGCAACGTAAGTTATCAGGCGTACTGGGGGCCAACATTCAGTAAATATGTAGTCCCTGTATAATCAGTGTCATATGTGTTAATCCATTCACGTGCTTTCACCACTCAATCACTCACATCGACTCGCAGCGCGTTAAGTGGCTTTTCGACGCATCGGGCGCGTTAAGTGGCTTTTCGACGCGTCGGGTGGGATACAGAACACACCGAACAAACCACACCCTGAGGCCTAAGAGTCTCGAAGTGCAGTACCTGGGGAGTATTGCTGGCGCCCTTCACACACATCAACAGCGTAGTTCTCTATCCCAATCTCACCCAAGGTACGCGTTAACAGTCACTATACATTATTTATCCCTACTGTCTTAGTAAAAAAATACATATTAGTACTTTTTTCATTAAATACATCGTTAAAACCATTGATTTGCTATTTTAACATGCACTTATACATCAAAACCAGTGCAGAACCCTAATGCCACACGACCTGCACTTGATAGGAGCATGTGAAAAGAGAGGAGGTCAGTTGAAGACACTTAGGTATTTCTTATAACCACAGCATATATCAAGCATGTCAGGTCGTGGTCCGTATTACACGATAAGACCACCAGACCAAATACCATATCTATGGCCTTCACATCCCTCAGTATTGAATCGGAAGAATTTAAATACAGAAATTAATGATTTCACATGCGCTGTGAGGAGAAAAGTGTAAAGAGTTTGACACTGTTAGGAAAACAAATCCAATGCTAAAGAAATTTAACAAGGCATTGCAGAAGAATGGGACGTACTTGGGAATACATGCAGAGATTATTAAAACGACTAGGATTTCAGTAAGTAGTGTTAATTAACTGCAGAGAATAAATTTGGTTCGTAAAATTGTGTAAGGCCTACACAGAGTGTTTCACGAGGAATAGTAAATATTTTAGGAGATGATAGTATAGACAAATTCCAATTAAAAAAGTCCATGTTACACGTGTCCAAATGTTAATGGGTACAGTGATATACAGTAGCTGTTAGTATGTACGTACATACTTGGTTGGCTACTTCTCCACCAAACACTTAGCTGTGCGTACTTTAGACCAAGTAACTGGGGAATTGCTGATGTTTTCTAGTATAGGCATTTGTTTTATGTTTAGTAATAATGAAAATGTGTCACAGTAACTGGAGAACCAATAAAAAATTGACTTACATTCATATGAGATAGAATCCTACCTTGACCTTAAGTCAATTCGCGAAATATTCCAGTCTGTGGTTGTAACTGCTTCATGACAGACATTTCAATGTAAAATAAATGTGTATAGGTCATTCGGAATAAAGTGAGCACTAAAGATTTAACCTTTGAAAAAAATCACTAACTGTTACTGCACGTTGTAATACTGCAATATGTGTTATTTAACCAATACGCTGAAAAGTCGGTATAGGGTCCATATTACAATTTTTTTTTGTAACGTATAACGTAATCAGAAATGATCTGTACGTTAACATTAATGGGGGTGTGGGTATCTAGCGTATAGATCAACACTAGCATTAGCTTTGCACATGTAATGAGTGTAAATAGAACGTATGAA